>JAWQFJ010035615.1:47500-89610 GCA_034096865.1 Theodoxus fluviatilis
ATCAGATGTGCAAATGTATGTGCGTATGGAGTCATGTGTCCTTTCGCCCCTCTGTCTGTCTCTCTCCCTACCTGTCTGCCTGCATGTCTTTGTATTTCTGTCTGTCTGTCTGTCTGTCTGTCTGTCTGTCGGTCTGCCTGCCTGCCTGCCTGCCTGCCTGCCTGTCTGCCTGCCTGTCTGCCTGCCTGCTTGCCTGACAGTCTGCCTGTCTGCCTGCCTGATTGTCTGCCTGCCTGTTGAGCACAAAGTTCTTGGCTTAAAGACTGATTATCATTTAGAATGGCAATCATACGTTGATTTTGTTTATTTGTTTAAAGTCAATCTTACTCAGAGGTAACTATTTGGAAGACACTGTCCAGTTCTCAGAAACTTGTGAAATCGTGGAACATAAAAAAAACTGCACAAGTATCTTATGTACAGTCTTCCTGGGTAATTTCTTGTCTCAGTTTAAATTACATTTGTAATCTCAACATGGTATTTGTTCCATGAAATCACAGCATTTACGTTATGACTAATGTCATCATATTGTTTTTTTATGACGTACGGGTGGCTGTTGGGGATGGGGGTTATTTTAACAAGGGCGGAATTTAAGACAGGCAGCAATGCCCGATTCACTAATTTCCCCAGTAAAATAAAGACCATTCAATTCAATTCAATTCAGTTCAATTCAATTCAATAGACCTTTTGCACATTTCGGTCGTGACGCATGCGCACATAACGGTTTCGCAGATTTGCCGGAAGTGGGGGGTAAGCTATAGTAAACAACACATGCCGTGTGCATGCTTCTTCTCTCGTGTCTCTGATTTTTGGCAATTTTCGTTACTTCTGTGAACAAAACTGTGGAAAAGTGACATTTGTTGTGTTTACGGATGTTCACGGCAGCGTGCCCGAGAGAAAACCAAAGGGAAACCTTGCTCTTTCTATCATATTCCTCTGGGGAAGTCTAGCAAAGCAGTGCGAAGAACACGCGGAGACTGTGGCACAATGGGTGCTGGACGTTTCGCCCCATTTGCGACATTCGGAACGTCGTTTAGCTAAGATCCGGCCGCGTTAATGTATCTGCGTTTTGTGACAAACGTCTTGCTCGGCGGTACTGTACTCCATGCACCTTAACGGTCCGCGTGATTCGGGTGTAAACTGTAATCTTAAGCCTGAAGAACTATCGCGTAAGTAAAACAGTTTTTAACTCATTCACGACGCTTCGCATTAGGCCAATATGATGAGAAGTGCTGTAGAAACCCATTGTCGACGCTTCGCATCATATGATGCGAACATTTACATAATTTCTTTCCACATCCTAAGAGGCTGAGAAGACTCCGAAAACTAGTCTAGTCTTGTAAGAGACTCTCTCCTACACTTTGGAACAGAAGGTTGATTTCTAGGAGTGAGACTTGCCAGACCATTCCTTTGTTATCAGCAATGTGCAGCGCTGAGGCACAGCGCTTGCGCCGTGAAACGGCTTGTTCAGGACGCGCAGCGCTGCAAAGCGCTGCATGTGATTCGGTGCTTTGCAGCGCTGCGCGTCCTGAACAAGCCGTTTCACGGCGCAAGCGCTGTGCAGCGCTGCACATTGCTGCGCCTCGTGAACAAGGCTGTAGTGTAGATGTGAGTACTTATGACTAGCAACATTGCAAGCATCTAATTTCCTTTCTATTTTCTGTTTTACTTGTTTGTTTTTGGAAGGTGGGGAGGGGAGCTTCAAAAACCAAAAACCAAAACACTAACATGAGTGGCAAACATTACTTTTAGACCTCCCTCGATTTTCAAGCTCTGTTTTCAGCCACTTTTCCTGTCCCAAATTTGGATTGAAAGTTAGGTTTAGAGTTAGGGTCAGGGTCAGGTTTAGTGTTCATATAAACACTAGTCCTAAACCTAAACCCTAAACACAGAGCTTGAAAATCGCGGGAGGCCTAAAAGTAACGTTTGCCCATGAGCTACAGGCAAGATAATTATTGTTTACTTACCCTGCCGGGCATTCACAACACGCCTGGAGAATATCGCCGTCCTTGACAATCGCCATGTACACAGTATAAAACTGCTGTTTCATGCTGGTTCCTACTTTAGCACGGATAACGATGGTTTCTCGCGGGACACTGTCGTCCGCCGTCCCACATATCCCTTGAACTTGCACATGGCCATCTCTAGCCAAGACCACTGCACGCGCCGATTTCAGTGTTCGCACTGCGGCTACAGTTTCTCTTGTAGCAGTCGATCCCTTTGACAGTTGTTTCAAAATAATATCTTCGGAAATCTTTGGCAGAGATGCCAAAGATTTTGACCACTCGTTATCCACTATCTTTGTAAACCAGGTTTCCATTCCTCTCCGCCTTCCCAGGGGCGGGTTTCAAAATGCGAAGATCTCGGTAGATCTACGCAGATCTCGCCAATTGGGCAGTTTCATTCTTTGCTTGCTCGCGAGCCAATCGTAGACGAGCGTAGATTGAGCGAGGCAGTTTGAGCGGTGCCTAGCTAGTGAGATTCAAGATGGCGGACAGCATGAGCGACGTGTCACTAGGAGTGACGTTTTTGGACGAGTCTTCGGTTAACTTTAACTTTCTTGGTTTACGGTAAGGTTTGAGGTTATTGTGTAAATTGAACATTTTTATTACCACTACCTATGCCCTGATAAGTGACTCTTGAGCCTAGTGCAGTCAAAGACCCTATGTACACTACCGCGCACTAGCGATTTTCCTTTACGCAAAGGGAGGTCAGAATGTAGAGTTACGTCTCTTTGCGAGAGAATTTTCAATTCGAACTTAATGCAGGATTTCTCACCGTCAACCACACATCGTGCACACAATAAAGAAAAAAATCGTAATCTACTTCAATTGTCCAGCTGAGATTGCAGCGAGGTGACAAATTAAGGCACACATGAGTCAGCGGAGAACGAATTATCGAATAGTTTCAGTGTCGAAGCGTCACAAAACATAAACCCTAGTCTCGGTCGTCGCCATCTTGGATCTTCGCTCGCCGCTGGGGTAGTTTCTTTTTTAGCTAGCTCTTACTGCGAAGCAAGATCTTGCGACCAAGATCGACTACCTATTTTGAAACCCGCCCCTGACCTGTTATATCTGTACTATAGGCTTCAGATTTAATATGTGCCCCTACTTCCGGTTTTAGCAAGAAAGGTAACTCCAGCAGCATTCAATTGTCCAATCGCAAGGGTCGTTTCATATGCGTTTGGGGAATGTACAAAAGGTCTATTCAATTCAATTCAAATTCAATTCACTTCAATTCAATTCATCTCTCTCTCTCTCTCTCTCTCATTCACTTACACACACACATACACTCACTCACTCACTCACTCACACTCACACTCACACTCACACTCACACTCACACTCACACTCACACTCACACTCACACTCACACTCACACTCACACTCACACTCACACTCACTCACTCACTCACTCACTCACTCACTCACTCACTCACTCACTCACTCACTCACTCACTCACTCACTCACTCACTCACTCACTCACTCACTCACTCACTCACTCACTCACTCACTCACTCACTCACTCACTCACTCACTCACTCACTCACTCACTCATTCACTCACACACACAAACACACACACACACACACAAACGCACACACACACACGCGTGCGCGCGCGCGCGCACGCACGCAAATACACATACACACATACACAAATACGGACTCAAGCACACGAAATTCGTAAACGCATACACACATGTCGATACAAGCAAGCGAGCGCGCGCGCTGCACAAACACACCAAAGACTTAGATATAGAATATATATTCACTCACAAATACAAACACCCATGCGCACGTAAGCACGCACGCGCACACACGAAAATGCGTGCACACGCATATATACACACGCGCGCGCGCACGTAGAAACACGCCACAGGCATTTGTAGACAGAATATATATCCAATTATACATACACACGCACGTATACACACACACACACACACACACACACACACACACACACACATACACGCGCGCACACAAACACATTCACGCACGCACGTACGCACGCACAAACTATCTCTCTCACACACACACACACACACACACACACACACACACACACACACACACATCACACAAGATACTAGACCTTTAGACATCCTGCACCTCACACTGTGTCATTAATTTCTTCCCAGTGACAATCTTCAGCACTCATTTTGAATCGTAGCTTTGACATGAGCATTTCTCTCTCTCTCTCTCTCTCTCTCTCTCTCTCTCTCTCTCTCTCTCTCTCTCTCTCTCTGAGCAAGATTGTCTCGCGTCGCATTTTGGTTATTGTATGAACATTTTGAGACATAAATCATGTAAGATGCAAAATGAAGAAAAAAACTATTGACCATGACTGTGATGATCACTGATGATCATTTCGTTGTCATTGTTGTAGTTGTACACGCACTGTATCTTATACTTCTCTGTAAAATGTAACACCAGAATAAAGTTGTCGAGCCTGATAATGTTTGACTCAAAGAATTGTTATAGTATGATCACACCTCCACTACCACCACCACCACTATCACCACCACCACCACCACCACCATCACCACTATCACCACCACCACCACCACCACCACCACCACCACCACTATCACCACCACCACCACCACCATCACCACCACCACCACCATCGTCGTCGACATCGGAAGCGTAGTCATCGTTTATTATAATCGTCGTCAGCATAAATCGTTTCGTTATACTGCCTCTTTGATATGATACACACACGCACAGACGCGCGCGCGAACGCACACAGACGAACAGAGAGGGAGAGAAGAGGGGAGGGGAGGGGAGAGGAGGGGAGGGGAGGGGAGGGGAGGGGGGAGAGAGGAGGGGAGGGGAGGGGAGGGGAGGGGAGAGAGAGAGAGAGAGAGAGAGAGAGAGAGAGAGAGAGAGAGAGAGAGAGAGAGAACGAACGAACGAATGGTTTATTTTTGTTAGGCCACCGGCCCATCACAACGCAATTACACATAATGTGCCTCTTCGACCATAGCAATAGAAACAGCTTCTTTTCTTCTCTTGGATGCATAATATAAATACGTTGCAACCGCTCGTACTGCCTTTGGCTCCCCCAGCGACAGGAGTACCTTAACATCAAAGGCATAAGTATTCGTCATCAACCTGCGTATATACATTCGTCTGAGATCTTCATAGGCAGGACATTCAAGTAACAAATGCTGTTCATTTTCGTCTGTTTCATAGCAAGCTGGACATACGTAAGCATTATCAGCTCGCTCCGTAGCAAATCTGTATTTATGCGTGAACAAATCGCTGAATCCCATCCTAAAAAGGACATAAACATCTCGAAAAACTTTTTTATCTAATATATACAGATATTTCTCTCTATTCAATTCTGTCTTAAAGGATCTGTACAGTTCATATCTACCACTCGCTGATATTGAAACGGTCCATACATTCATGTATTCAGTGATAAGGCGCTTTCTGAACTCGAGCAAGAACTCTGTCTCATTTCTCACATTCTGATTACGCCATACATCAGCAAAATCATATCTATGCAATACTTCTTTTATTTTGTCAACCCAGTTTCCATTATTTCCCGAGATGAGCATCATCTTGTAAACTTTGTTAGGGTATCTAGTTGCCTCCATCTTAAGTACACGCAACCAGTACTTAATAGCCCGTAAAGGTGCATTGATATACAGTGGGTATCTTCCGATTTCACCATACGTCATCAAGTTAGGAGCTTGTAAAGGAACATTGAGAAATCTTTTCATAGCTTGTAGGTGTACAGATTCTCTTTCCGAACAGTTGTACAGTCCCCACAGTTCTGATGTATACAAAAGTACCGGATATATCTGGGTAGTGAACATTTTGAAATACACATCTGGTGACACATTTCCTAATTTTTGTAGACAGTCAGTTGAATCATACCAGCTTTTGCTCTAAGTACAAGATCAGACTGTAAAATACTAAAGGACAGTCTCGAAGTGAACAGTGCTCCAAGATATCTGTACTCATTCAATGTCTCAATCCTTTCCGTACCCAGATACCACTTCTCATGACCTGCCAGATAACCACCATGTCGGAAAACAATGACTTTTGTTTTTTGTTGGTTTACATCCAGACCAACTGTGTCTGAAGCTTTTTTGAGATTGTTCAATTGGTTTTGCAGACCAACGACCGTGTCCGATACAAGAACTATATCATCTGTGAACAGTAACAGATATATAATCGTAGCATCAGGCATAAGCTGAATACCATGTTTACCTTGTTTGGTTACAATCTTAGCCACATAGTTCACTACAAGAGAAAAAAGTATCGGACCCATTTTACACCCTTGCTTTAATCTCTTGGTGTATGCAAATGAGTCGCTGTAGCGACCGTTGCACCTTACACTGCTTTGAACATCAAAATACATTGCTTGGAGCATCTGGAGTAGTCTCTCTTTCATGCCATAACCCCGAAGAATTTGCCAAAGTACATTTCTATTTATACTATCGAAAGCTTTCTTAAAATCCACAAAAACAGCATACAGTTTTTTATGCCTTGACAGATATCTATTGATTACTGAGTGAAGAACAAAAATATTGTCCATCGTCGAATAACCTTTTCTGAAACCTGCTTGCTCCTCTCCAATTAGACCATTACTTTCCGCCCAGTCTTGTAACCTGTCAGTGACCACTGAAGTGAATACTTTACTAAAAATGCTTGTGATTGAAATTCCCCTATAATTATCTTTGATAGCGGGGTTTCCTCTTTTGTAGATTGATGAGATAGTTGATTTCGTCCAAATATTTGGAAAACACTTTTTGGCAAGCATATTATTGAAAAGCTGAGAAATGATTGTTATGAGTCTCTGAGGTGTACACTTGAGCATTTCTGCCAATATCTTGTCCTCCCCTGAAACCTTCCTATTCTTCAGTTTATCTATTGCACATCTAACCTCTTCCTTAGTTATTTCACAATCAAGGGGTGACAACTCATCTGATGCTAATATGAGTACACTGTAATCAATATCAGTTTGCTGTTGCTGTTCAGCTGAAGCATGGCTATACATTTCAGAAAAATAATCTTTCCATTCTTCACATGCTATACTACAATACATAGCAGACCTAAGGTTAAGCTTTCTCACCTGTTTCCAGAACAGGGAAGGGTCTTTAATACTAACTTCCAGACTAATAAGAGCATTCATTCTATACGACTCTTTCTTAGACTTTAGCAAGGACTTGTACTCTTTTCTTCTTTGCTTATATGATTCTTTATCACACGTTGCCAATGTGCGGCTGTATCTGCGTAATAAAGAGCGTAACAGATTCTTGCTTGCCCTACACTCCCTGTCGAACCACGGCTGACCGTGTCTTGCTCTCATGCACACAATTGATTTCTTCAAAGGTTCTGCAGCACTCACATAGCAATTTGTAATTGCCTCTGCCGCAGCATTTACATCCATATCATCATCTAACAATCTCTCCAATCCTTCTACACCACTTTGTAAATTGCTTTTAAACTCCTCACTCAATGCCTCCTCCCAAACGAATTGTTCAATAATAAAAACTTCTCTTACATCATTTGTAATACTGCTTTTACACTTCAAACATAGTTCCATGCCCAAATGGGACTTTAAGACATTTTCTTTTACATTAAGTGATGCACAAATGGGAAACAAGTCACTGGAAACAAGAAGGTAGTGTATCACACTGTTGCCAGTACTTGACATGTAGGTAAATTTGCCATCTAATTCACCAGATATGTTCCCGTTCAATATCCACAGATCGAGACCGGCACAAACTGTCAATAATTCAGTACCAAAATCATTTACTGCGCTGTCCTGGGAGCAACGTGAATCGACAAGCAAATCACCCATACTGTCAGAAATATTAGAGTGTCCTATATCGTGATTACCCGTGCGAGCTTTGAAGTCGCCGCAGACAATCAAGGAACAATATGGGAAAGTCACTGTGAGCTGCATCAAACACTTATGAAGCACTGAAATTCCATTTGGCTCTCCTGATAGACTATAGTACGGAGAACCGGCAGGCGGAACATATACACATAACAATATCACGTCCCTGTCTGACATAAACAGTTGATTGTTAAATCTGAAAGCCAGCATGAAATCATAATCTACTTCGATTTGTTCAACAAACAGAACAATGCAGTGCTTAATCAAGCACACGACACCGCCCGATCTACGACCCTTCTCAGATAATTTTCGGGCTGGCGACACAAAACATCTGAAACAGTTTTCAATACTATCAATTTTAACATATTCAACAAAGGTTTCTACTAAGCATACGAACTCAAATTTCTGAATATAAGGAAGAAAGTCAGGGTCATCAACTTTCTGCAAAATCCCATTAATGTTCCATGAGAGAAAGTTGCAAATACCTGCCGGCAACTCAGTTGTAACAGCGCCTCGGCCACGGTCCTAGGTGTTGCCGCTACAGGTCGGGTCACCCGCAGCAGAGCTGGCGTCTCGTTGTCCCCTCACTCTGTGCTGTCTTGGTACGACGCAGAGCTCGGTCCCGCGGAAGTAGGTGAACTGCCCTGCCGCCCTTGCCTCTTGTGGCTGTCTTCTCTGCCGGGGGGTCCGGTTTCCGGAAACCCCAACGCCGCTTTCTTGAAGATCCTGAGGATCGCTAGAAGAGGACGTTGTTTTCCCTCCGTAGCCGTCCCGATACGGCGATCGTGACGCACATCTTTCTTCTCATGGCAGTTGGGCAGTACATGATTCACTGTTTCAAGAAACTTGTTCTCACAGGCTTCCGAGGACTCATTGGCTTCTTCAGGGACATTGTACAAAATAAGGTTGTCTTTTCTGTTTGCAAGCTCGAGTTTCTCCAAGTGTTCTTCCATATACGATAATCGGGATTTCGTTTCTGCTTGACTGTCACTGAGATGTTCCACAAACCCTTCTTGCATTTCCATCTTCCTCCTGAGAGCGAGCAGTTCATTTTCCACCTTATGCAAATTCCCGCGTATTTCTCCCATCTGTTCATAGAGTTTCTTCATTTCTGTCATAATTCGCTCTGAACAGGCACTTAGGCTTCTTTGCATGTCCACTCTAAACGTCTCCATTGCCTCTTTCTCCAGGCCTGGTCCCGGATTTTCCTCCACCGTTCCGGACAACAGTAGCAGGAAAGAGAGGTCATGTAGAGTAATCCATCTGTGAGCTTGCGACTCGCCCGACATAACCAAGTTTGCCGCAACACAGCACGAAGTGGTTCCGCACGCCTCAACTAGCTTGAAATCGGCGTAAAGCCTCGCTGCAACCGTATCTCTGCCCAATATGCCAGCGAACCAACTTTCCACACCGTGTAGCCTAGCCACGTAGTGCATCAAGCAGCCTAACACCACTCCAAGTGTGACGGCAGCAATGCACAAACCAACACAAATGTGTAGGTCACCAGTTGTATCTGGCGGCTTGAAGCCATCTCTGCGAGCAGCACGTGCCGAATGCAGTCCAATCCTTGCACGAAAAGTGTCAATGTCCACACCCATCTCACTCGTTCGAGAAGTGAGCACTCATCACTATCATATAGAAGACAGTATATGTAACCAAAAAACAGTCAATAATTCTCAAAAGAACTTTGGAAGGTTATCTCTCCTACATCACTGACCTCACTTGATCAAGACGAGAACAGTGTTGCAAAAATCATTCCACTCAGACGACTCCTGCCGCCAAAAGAGAGAGAGAGAGAGAGAGAGAGAGAGAAACCCCCAGAAGAAACAGAAGACAAAAAGAAAGACAGAAAGAAGTAAAGAAAGACAAACAGATAGAGGAAAGGAATAATGACAGAGAAAAAAAGAAAGACATAGAGGCAGACGGGCAAGAAGAAAAAAATTAAAGATAGACGGACAGGTTAAAAGAAAGAGAAACAAATGAAGAAAAAATGAAGGAAAGAGAGAGGAAGAAAAATAAAAGATGAAAAAATAAAAAACGAGATTGATTTTCCTTACAGGAAATTGCTAAACATCATGTCGTATTTTTTTTACATACGTACCTTCTTCCTTCATTTTAGTCGTTCGCTAGAGACAGTTCATTCGTGGACGTGGAGGAAAATAGACGATCATTTCATGAGAAAAGTTGTGATTCTCCACGTGCTATGGCGAGCGGCTGTCCAGCAGATGGAATACGTGTTCTCCTGTCAACTTCACATCTTCGTTTTCCTTCACAGGACAGTACGGTGGTTAAATCCCAGTCTCACTGTAAAATGAGGGCACTCCAAATTCCTAGAGTATTCCTTGGCGCCGAGGTTGTAGTGCAAAAACATCCTTGGCCACAATCAGTGCAAGGCTTCGTAACTTTTCGCAAGAATAAAGACGACTCACTCAGCGGATCTGACGTCACACCGTCTGCATCTACTTCGGTCAGAGGTGTAGTGCATGCCCCACGTGACGAACTTAACGAGGCCAAAGGACCAGGATGTAGGATGGGCGAGGGACGGAGGGGACGCGATTAAAAAAAGAGGAGGACAGGGGGACAGAGGGGAGGAGCTATCGGGACAGAGAAACAGAGACACTTTGAGCGGTGAGTAATTTGTCATCAGGTGTCGTCACGTGTTGCCTGCACCAGGCTTTGTTACCAAGGCAACGAACCGCCGCAGCGCATAGAGAGCGCTACAGCAGCGACTATGTTGGCAGTGATGGAGATGGTAGTAGCTGGAGGGTGAGTGTGGGAGACAGGCTTGGCCTACAACTCATTTATAACCGCCTCAGCTGACAAATAGGACAGATACATAGGCACGAGCAGTCACCACCAGAGGGATAGAGGCAGTGACACGGAAGACGCTTTCCATTCGGAATGTGAAGCAAAATATGCATATTTTCCTCATGTTTGGTTTTGAAAACGTTTCCTGTGAGAATGGTGATTACTTGGATTATTTCCCCCATACTATCGTGTTAGTCATTAAAAAAAACTTTTGTAGGAAACAAACTTTAAAAATTATATAACTCACTATCATGATCTTACACCTTTAGTTCAGGATTCACCGAAAAAAGGAAAAATTGACATATTTAGAACATTTCAGTCACTGACAAGGTACTTGCACAGCTCATGTTCACCCAGATGGTTCCTGTTTGAGCAGCAAAGGCATGTACAAATGTAGTGTTGGGGTTACCACTTGATGTGGCAGTCAGCCAGCATCGAGTGGAAATGGTCCAGAGAGCATGGAGATGGTTTTGCAACCCGACTGTAATCATCCTATCTGTCCATTGTGCCGGACTCGTCAAGCCCCAGAATAGGAACGACCGAATGTCCCTGTGATCAGGGAGGGAATGAATGAATGAAAGAATAGACGAATGAATAGATGAATGAATGAGTGAATGAATGAAAGAGGTTATGGACTATCATCCTGTGTAGGCCATGAAAAGCAGTTGATCACGAAATCGCTGGAACTAGTTAGAGTAAGAGCAACTCAAGTCCCGATTTAACGAGTTTTTCGCCTTTTACAAATGTTGTAGGGAGACCCGGTGAATCCATTCACACATCCCAATCCACAAGGAGATCAGGGGGGTAAGCCTTAAAGCGGTTCGAGATCTAGATGTGGGGGGAAATGTCTGCATAGTTCATCTCTACTTTCCGTGTGATGTTGCTTACGACAAGAAGAGGTTTTTCCAGCAAAAACAAAGACCATATTTTACCAGAGGGCGCAGTCTCTATAGCTTGTACCAGCAGACAACTTGTCAGAGTTCACAGTGAAGGCACTCTTCCACACCACCAGAGGGCAGGCAAAGACAGCTCCTTGAACAAGGGGGTACTCCCGACCCGTACACTGTGGAGTATGACCTCTTCTCGTAAACCGCATTTCTCCTCGCAGTAGACAAGGATGATCCTGGCAGTTTGGTAAATATAACTGTGCTGCTAGTTTGATCTCAAGGTCAGAGATGTAAATGAGTACAACAAGACAACAGTAGACAACTTCGTTCGATTCTACGCTGCAAGAACTCATTTGTGGGCAAGTCTGGTGCAGATTCACAGAGCTGACTGAGCCAAAGCATTTCAATAGAATGTTCATATAGTTAGCTGAGAAACGGTGTTCTTGGGCAAAAAGTAGTGTCCACCTTAAATTGTACTGGACTGTCTTTGTGTGACAATTATATACAGATACTTACCCCCCTTACCTCACGCAAACAGACTACATATACGTAGAAGGCAGACGAATTGTTGGTAGGAGTCAATAAGGGTGTTGTAGCTCTTCTCTTTGACAGACCCAAAACACAAATTGCCGCTTTTGCCCCCCATTTGATATTAAGGAGAACCCCATCTGTACAATACTCCGTGGGCTTGCCTTGAGTATGCACACTTAGCCATGACCGTCAACGAAAAGACAGACAACTGAAAGGAAATGTGAATCCTGCAAGAAAGACATCAACTCGAACAAAAAGCTCTCAGGAGGAGATTTTCCCGGGCGTCCTCAGGGAAGCATTCACATTCTGTACAGGTGCATCTAAGGGCATTCTTCCCATGACGGCCATTTTCACAGACAAATTCCCGTTTGGCACCGGGATGATCAGTGAAGTCCTCACTGTTTGCTGCTGCAGTGTCTCTTGTTCTTAAGGCTGATGTCACCTGGGCTGGTTGCATGTTTCCTCTCAACATCTGTCTAGCATGCTTTTGTTTCGCTGCTCTTTTTTCAGCTCATTTGACTACAGGTGTACCTCGAGAGCGAGGGTGTTGCCACGTTGCCAACGAAGACTGACCAGCCATGCAAAATCCGATGCGGCTTCCTTCTCGGTGGGAAACGAGGCTCTGGAACTTGTGTTTGTTTGTTTGTTTTTTGTTTTCAAACGAACACTATCATGAAACAATTACATTTAAGCAGGAACAACAGACCGTGCAAAAGATCATCGCACCTTGAGAAGATTAGATGTGTGCCCTTGCCATTCGAAGTCGCTTTCCTTTAATTACAGCAGTGTTATGAATGCAAACCATTATACAAAAGAAACACAATGAACACAAGCAAAGATCATCAATAACAGGCACACATACTCACACCCACGCACGCACGCACGCACGCACGCACGCACGCACGCATATTTATATGGGAGGGAAGCTGACAGTCTCACAATCAGAAGACACCAAACGGCTCTCTATGCTTCTAGTGAAAATTTCGTGCCTACCATTTAGTTACCATTAATTCATTTTGTGTTTCCTG
The DNA here is from genome assembly GCA_034096865.1 of Theodoxus fluviatilis. Taxonomy (NCBI): domain Eukaryota; kingdom Metazoa; phylum Mollusca; class Gastropoda; order Cycloneritida; family Neritidae; genus Theodoxus; species Theodoxus fluviatilis. Next base: position 60,614 of record JAWQFJ010035615.1, read on the forward strand.
ACCATTCTGGTGTCCGAGGATGAACTGCCCCATTGACAGACATCAACCAACGTTTGCATCTTCACAGTGGTCTAAACGGTGATAACTGTGACTGTAAAATGATCCATGAGTAGCCAGATAAATTTTGCAAAGTTTTATATTATGTTGCCGTCTGACACATTTTTGGCTGAAAACTGTGCAGAAAGAATTGTACAATTAATATGAAGCTTTCTGAGAAGTTTTCTTGATTCAAACTTACCAGAACATTTTCCACCAATTGCTTGATTTTCATGAACTTTTTCCTTCCCGACGACCGACGGGAGAAATCTGGAAAATTCATTTTTTGCAACTCCCTATCGGCTGCCACGCAGTGTCGTTACTATAAGTGTTGTAATCCTGTGTGTGCGTGGATGAGTGTGAATGCACATGTCTAAGGTGAACATCTATGACACACCTTCCCCTCTGTGGTATTGTGAGTGTTGGTTCAACGTCTATGACACACCTTCCCCTCTGTGTGATTGTGAGTGTTGGTTCAACGTCTATGACACACCTTCCCCTCTGTGTGATTGTGAGTGTTGGTTCAACGTCTATGACACACCTTCCCCTCTGTGGTATTGTGAGTGTTGGTTCAACGTCTATGACACACCTTCCCCTCTGTGTGATTGTGAGTGTTGGTTCAACGTCTATGACACACCTTCCCCTCTGTGTGATTGTGAGTGTTGGTTCAACGTCTATGACACACCTTCCCCTCTGTGTGATTGTGAGTGTTGGTTCAACGTCTATGACACACCTTCCCCTCTGTGTGATTGTGAGTGTTGGTTCAACGTCTATGACACACCTTCCCCTCTGTGTGATTGTGAGTGTTGGTTCAACGTCTATGACACACCTTCCCCTCTGTGGTATTGTGAGTGTTGGTTCAACGTCTATGACACACCTTCCCCTCTGTGTGATTGTGAGTGTTGGTTCAACGTCTATGACACACCTTCCCCTCTGTGTGATTGTGAGTGTTGGTTCAACGTCTATGACACACCTTCCCCTCTGTGGTATTGTGAGTGTTGGTTCAACATCTATGACACACCTTCCCCTCTGTGTGATTGTGAGTGTTGGTTCAACATCTATGACACACCTTCCACTCTGTGTGATTGTGAGTGTTGGTTCAACATCTATGACACACCTTCCCCTCTGTGTGATTGTGAGTGTTGGTTCAACGTCTATGGCACACCTTCCCCTCTGTGGTATTGTGAGTGTTGGTTCAACGTCTATGACACACCTTCCCCTCTGTGGTATTGTGAGTGTTGGTTCAACGTCTATGACACACCTTCCCCTCTGTGGTATTGTGAGTGTTGGTTCAACGTCTATGACACACCTTCCCCTCTGTGGTATTGTGAGTGTTGGTTCAACGTCTATGACACACCTTCCCCTCTGTGTGGATGTGAGTGTTGGTTCAACGTCTATGACGTGCCAAAAAAGAAAATAATCGTCTTAAGAGGAGCTTCCTCAACACCATGTTTATAAGTGAAGATAATTTGACTGCCCATCAGCCATTGCAGGTCATATGAGGCCACTGAGCTAGAGTCTCGATTTCCATAGGAAGACCCGGTGTATCTATTCTAACTCCCAACCCACAGAGGACCAACCAACGGCTGACAACAAGTGTGTTTGAAATGGCCTGAGGCGCATTTCGAAGACCGTCCATGCAAGTCAGGAGTGATGGATGGGCGTAGCGCCAGACCGTGTGACGCAGTTGGGTTAGCTTGTTTATCCGGATGAAGTATTCCGCAGTTGACTGTGTGGAGGACTATCATCGACAAAGCCATTTTCATGAACCTAATTATGTCGTCAAACGTTTGCGCTATGATGCTTCATCAGTTTGGTATGCAAGCTGGCAGGCATGTGTACAGAGGGGGGGTTGTGTTTGAAGACCAGTGCGCCGAAGAGGGTTGTTTGTACAGTTAATGGAATGACAACCTGAATGATGGCAATTCAATTGTTTCATCTGGGGAACAAATATATTGCCCTCATTCATCAGTGCAAACTATGAGGACAATGTATGTCAGTCCCTCAGTATTATATAGATCATAAATACTGTACCGTAGTGAATGTGAAGAAGTCTTATTACAGTATATCAGTATATGAAGAAGTTGACTTTTAAAATAACGAACATGTTTCAATATTATCAATATCCATTAGGGCACGCTCAACTTGCACTGTTATGAAAAGTTAAACCTATCGGTTAAGTTCGTTTAGTCAGAACACTTTTCGTTTGAGAGATATTGCGATGTGAAACTGATATTTTTCACCTGATCGAACAAAACCAATATATTAAGCATTTTTCGTGCGCATGCGCGAGACCGCATCGTCATCTAGGTACTTCCTTCTAACGCAAGATGGCGACGAATGCTGGAAGCGTGCAAATGGGTTGCGAAAGCAGCAACTTCGACAGAGATTCGACACTTTCATTGAAGTGTCCAATGGATCACGTTCCTCCATTCAGCCGTATCGGAACAAACCATACTGCAGCGATGCAGATGACTCAGAAGAAGACAACATCAGTCCTCCGAGTGTATTGGATAGACTGCACTCGACGCATGGCAAGTTAGGTCGAAGATGAAAATTTTGTGAAAAAATGTTATTTGGCATTCTTTTAGAACACAATTCCCCACCCATAAATTCATTTAATCAACAATCTTATCTTTATCTTGCATTACTCCACCACCATCCTCTTCCTCGTGAAATGTACCAAAGATCCTATATACACTAAGATGACTCACTCCGATACTTTGAGCGAGGTTTCTTTGAGAGTTACCTCCCCCTATTCGCATGCTACTTCTGAGCGCTGCGTTGACAACATTGCATGTGTGCGTGCGTGTGGTGTGTGAAAGGAATAAAGTTTGGTGTGAATTATAATGTACAAGGTATGTATAGGTTTTCTGGATGTTTGTTGAAACCATGCATGTTAATTTTATTACTCTTTTGGTTTTAGACGGTAAATTTCTGTCTATGTACATAACGTAGCTGGGCTCTCTCTCTCTCTCTCTCTCTCTCTCTCTCTCTCTCTCTCTCTCTCTCTCTCTCTCTCTCTCTCTCTCATTCCACCCTTATCTGTTTACTATTGTCTTCCTGTCTGGACCTGACCCTAACTTATGTCTCTCAGCATCGTTGTTTTCTCTCACGCTGTCGTGGCGCCACTCTTCCGCTGGGCCAAGTACGGTTATTGTTTTTTTCCTGACACTGTTGACCCCATCTGCCCACTGTAATGGACGGAGGGAGAAAGAATACCAGAACCCAATAATAGAGACGATCATACAGACGACAGTCTAGGGATGGAGAGGGATAGGGGAGAGTGGTGATGCATGCGATGGGAGAGAGACGACGACGATCCCGTCTTAGGAACACCATATGTGTGATGTGACATAAAAAGGCGAGTCAGTTTTGACGACGTTAAGCCCAGCTCCCCATGGAGAACAGCGAAGTCTAATTTCTTGTGTTTTGGGCTGCACTGCAAGTTCAGAAAAATGAAGCGGCAAAGGTCAAGGAGCGGGGGTGGTTTCTACTCTGCGATTGCGTGCTCCAATGCCAGATACAAATACGACTGCCGTGGGATTTCGTTTTTCCACTTCCCCCGAGAAGAGGAAAGATGCCAAAAATGGGTCCAGAATACAAGACGTCAAGACTTAATAGGGAAAAGTGCCATTCAACTGCGTTCTGGTGGCTATTTGCTGTGCAGTAACCATTTTGAATCACATCAATTCCTGCGTCCGGCTGAGAAGGACAGACTATAGTTTGGAATGCCATTTCTACCATTTTTGAGGTACCAAATCCCCCGCCCAGAGTTTCACAAAAGCGATCGTATCCACAGAAAAAACGAAATTCCGTTCATGACTTGAGCTTTGGGGAAAAAGAACAAAATGCAGAACCACATTCTCCTGACAGTGACTTAAATCAGTCCTGTGCTGATCTTCCACCCGATGCTCCCACCACCAGTTCATCCCAGAAGGAAAAGAAATTGGACAAGTTGGACAAGAAGCTACGTGTGTGGATCATGCACGGAGAAGATGACTGGACTGTACACAGGGAGCAACAACGAGCTATTCATTCTGCGGAAAGAATTTAATGATGCCGAAGAAGGTGGGCTCACTGTACCAAGTGCAGATCTTGTACAAGCAGTTGAAAAGTTGGAGGCGATTCACAAGAAAAACATCGAGAGAGTACTGCATTCCGACGGAGTGAAAACCCGCCTCGTCTCCCTACTTGAAAAGGAACTCGATTCACCATCGCTCGAGTGCCCACAGAGAATGTGCAACCTCAAGACTTCCATAATCAGCACTTTCCTCACAGTGCGAATTAACTCTACACTGAAAGACTGCACTGCATCGTTTTCACAGAAGTGCTTGAAAAGAAACAGAAAAATCATCAAACTTTGCCACCTGTAACTTTCCCTGCACTCTGGCCCCAAGGCAGAAAACTTGTGCGATGAAAACATGACTGGAAAGATTTAAACTGTAAATATGCGATCCAGAGAAAGACTGGACTGTTGCTTTTTCAATAGCAAACTCATGTTCCTCTCATCAAAGACCTATATATATAGGAATCTTTGCTCACACGGAGCCACGCTTCAACATTGACTGAAAATATTCGACAATTCGTTCGATCTCTGCTGACTCGTGTGAGCCTCGTCATGCACCTCGCTGTAATCTCTGCTGGACAATTAAAGTAAGTTAAGATTTTTTTCTTTATTGTGACGTTGCTCCTCCTGTGTTCTGGAAAAACACTGGCTCGGTGCTACATGCACTTGTCTAGGGGATTAATTCTTGTGGAGGAGAAACGCAACAGGTTAATTTTCCTTTCAAACTCATGCAATGACGCAAGAGGACACAAGGTGATAATTAAGAAGGAACTTTAATGATTCTGGAAGTGATTCAAAATAATGATTGGTAAATCAATTTGCATGCATGAAACTCCTTTGTTCAATCCTAATTTTAGCCAGCCAGCCTTTTCTGTCTCATGGTAAAAACTTATCTGAATTCACTGAGTCCGTTCTGTGGAGGGATCATGAAGGGGGGGTTAGGGCGGCGTGACCCTGTGGTTGTCTCTGCTGAAGGGGGTCAGGGCAGTTGACCCGGTGGCTGCTCCAAGAGGGGATTGTTTTTGGAGCGTCGAAGGGGGTGTCGACGGAGGCATTTGGTGGGTCCTGCAGAGTTGAGGGTTGAATCAGCCTCGTCTCTCCTCACGTCCGTTCTGGTGGCGGGTCAGGGTCATCTCCGCTTCGGTTGCAGCTTGTCAGCGAGCGGCTCCCCGCATCTGCTCCATCCAGGGGGACTGGAGGCGGTGGGTTGAAGGAGGGTGGGGAGGGAAACCATTTCCTGTCCTCCCTTAGGTCAGACTGGCCTTAACTGATACCATGATTGTATTCTCTCGCTCCCAGCAGAGGGGCAAACACCCAGTCCCCAAACACGCCAGTCCCCAAACACGCCAGTCCCCAAACACGCCAGTTCCCAAACACGCCAGTTCCACTAGCAGACTGCTGTCTGTATTTATCCCCTGCTCCCATGTCTCCATTGAGAGTCTCAGAGACTCACCAATGGGAAGAAGGGGATGTTTGGCGCCTGCTGACTAAGCACTTTTCTACCGCCCAAACTCTTAAAAGTTCACTACTCTGGGCCAATGGGAAAGAAGAGAAAATTGGCGCATTTTCGTCCCACTGTGTTCAAAGTCTCCCACAGTCAGCACAAATTCTCTGGGCTCAAAGCTTGGCGCCCAAACTGGAAACCGGTTCACTGTTTCCACAAGACTTCACCACAGTAATCTCTTTTCAAGGCATGGCTGGTTGCTTAACATACTACATTTATTTGAGGTCTGGCTGGCTTCTATATCATTAAGTATTCCTTACTTAAAACATGCATAACACACACAATTCATAGTGGTAGTGGTGTGATGCTTCAGTCTTAAAAACACGCTTAAATCATTAAAGCAATAAAGAGGGTAAAACATGAATCTGTCACACTCCCCCACCCTTCAAAGTGAAATTTTCTTACTGAGTTTAACAAGAAAATTTCAAAACATAGACTCAAATGAGAAGAACTATTCATAACTCTATTCATGTGACAGCACATCAGATAGTCACGTTATCACTTCCTAGAACATATGCCACTCATACAAAAGCTTTGGGAGAGACAAGTCTCCACTCAAAAGCAAAATTCTTAGCACTTGGTCGTGCCTCAGTCAGTTGACACATGAAAGAAAACGTTTGGGGGGAGTTAAACTCCTCATCAGCATAACAAGCATCTCATAACAGAGACAAACCATCTTTCTATGTCGCAGCGAGACTCAAAACCAATTCGCTTTCAGCAAAGCCACTCAACATAAAACATCTCAAAATTCTGGTAAACAGTTCACCACATTGACAACCAACTAAAACGTTCTCACTGCAAACTCTACAGGGGCAAATCAACAGAAATCAAATGAACAAAAAGAGGTTCCTATTCCTCCCTAATATTTGAACTTACAACAGATATCGTCTGTCTGACGATGTACCTATTTATTCGCCTCTTACGAATCACGTAGGGGACGCGGTGGGACAATTCTTAAACAACCCCGTACCCACAGGGGAAATGGAACTGCACTTCAATGAGCTGTACTCTGCTCAACATGATACCCTTCAACGACTCCAGTTCATAGAGAAACATTAGCATTCTCTCTCAAACCACTCAAATGACAGTGCACCCATTCTCCAAGCCTAAACTTCTTCTTCCTTGATTTCCACTCATACCACTTCCTCTCTCGCTGTTTTGCTTCTCCTCGACATCCTACCGCGTTCATCACTCTTTCTTTCCAACTGCTCAGAAAGGAAAACACATCCACATGCTTCTCCTGATCTTTCTCCCCTGCTTTCATCATTTCCTCTCTCAAATCACGCAGCCTATCAACCCTTGTCTCCACACAAGGCTCAGGCTTCCCATCTATCTCTCTCTTGACCTCTATCTCTACTTTCATCTCTACTTCTTCTTCTTCCTCCATCTCTTCCTCAACTTCTCCCTCAATTCCCACACACACTACTCTCTCCTCCACTTTCCCTAGTGGTTCCAACCCACACCTCTCTGATCCACCACCTCTCTCTCGATCATTAGATCGACCACCACCCATCACAGGTGACAAAAACGAGTCTTCTAACTCCACATCAGTCTCTTCACAAGACTCACACTTGACCTCCATCGTGCATTCCTCCCTAGAAACATGCCGCTGTTGCACGCTCATCGCTCCTTCATCCGTCCTCTCTTCCCTTTCTCTCCCACACTCGTCTTCTCTCTCTACTCCCACTAATTCTTCTTCTCTGCCCCCTTTCTCCACTCCCTCTAGCACTTCTTCCTTCATAGTGCTCTCTGCCTTCTCACTAATCTCATCATGAAGCTGGTCCTCCAACTTCACCTCTGAATTCTCCATCCTCTGCGGGGTGGACCGTGTCAACACCCTATCTCGGAGTACTCCATCATCCTCTCTCTCAGACTCACTCTCCCCACTCTGGAGGGCTTTGAGCAACACAGGCTCCCCTATCTCACATGCATGACTAACAAGTTCTCCCGGGGTGACTATCACTTCCCGGCCTGCTAGATCATTCCCCAACATCACATCAACACCTGGAACAGGTAACTCCTTCAACACGCCAACTACTGCATGACCACAATAAACATTTGTCTTCAGCCTTACTTCATGTAAGGGAGTGGAATGACCACTACTGCCAACGCGTGACAACACAACTACACCACCCCAGCCTGTCACTCGAACTCTCTCCCCAGTGTCCGACTCTCCCCAGTCTGACAGAACCCCAGACCGCACTAACGTGATTTGTGCGCCGGTACAACGACGCACCGTGATAGGTACTTCCCTTTTCCCCACACACAATTTCCCCGTGGACACATACGGAGTGAAACACTCCTCAACATGCTTGAGTCTATGTTTCTCACACGACCCATTCTCTCCATGCTCCACTCCACCCACGGTCTCACACACCGGTCGGCTATCCTCTAGCACTACGCCAAGGTTTCTCACCAAAGCTACCCGAGCTCCAGGGTCATGAATCAACTTCACTCTACAATCCTTAGCTATGTGCCCATTTTTCAGGCATCTGTAGCACTTGAAAACCCTGGGTGACCTGCTTCCACTTCGTTGCTCATCTCTCTTCTTTCTCTCCTTCCCACACTCATGCCTCCAGTGTCCAAATCTAAAACATCGATAACACTTGACATCTCTCTTCCCATCTCCACATTCTCTCTCTCCAATTCTCCAGGGCTCATAGGCTGGAAGAAGCTCTTCTTCTCTCTCTCTCTGCATCCACCTCTCCATCTTTCTGCAATCTCTCTCTCACTGCAGACGCTTATCTCCCCATGCTCAGGTTTCACACCTCTCCATCTCACTGCACAGTCACAACTGTCTATAAGGCTTCACACCTCCAATCAACACAACTAAGGCTTCACACCTCAAACAGTACAGGTGAGGTTTCTCACCTGCACCACTACCTGTTAGGTTTCCCACCCACAGCAACACTGATTAGGATTCCCACCTAAACACATGTGAGATTTCTCACCCACAATGACTTAATTAATCAGGCTTCACACCTTTGATGAGGCTTCTCACCTTCATCATTAATTAAGCAGGCTTCACACCTGTCATCACAAATAAGGTTTCACACCTGAATCAACACAAATAAGGTTTCACACCTTCATAATCACAGATAAGGTTTCACACCTGCTCACACCATAGCATGGGTTTGACCACTACGGCAATCTCTGGCGTAGTGGCCAAACCTCTGGCATTTATAACACTGCTCTCACTGCTTGTCAGCTCCAATAAACAAACTCCTTCTATCTCAACTCCAGTTCTCTCAGACGAACTGACGCCTCTACTGACATCTCCCCATGCACAGACACTTTCGCCTCACCAACCTCACAACGTGCTGCCAACACGAAGTTAATCATTATTTCTCACAACTCCCCGCCTTTTTAGTTCCTCCGCTCACCACCAAGCCAAAATGTTTCACTAAATCATCCAGCCCTGCCCTGTCTAGTGACAAAATATCCTTCACGCTAGGCCTACCCTCTATCACTTTAGCCATAGCGACACAGGAAGAACCCACAGGCAGTACAAAAAGGTCACAGAGCAACTTCAACCTAAATTCATGCAATCAAAAAAATAATGCAGGCAGCAAGATTTCACATGTGAGGGTACCCTCAACAATTCTATCAATGCATGATGAGTGACATATCATGACACAACACAACAGTTTCGACCAAAGGGAGTGTCTACTCTGTATCAGAGATAGAAAATTTCCACAACTACATTTACTGACTTAAATCTATGGACGAGCCCCCATGTCTGTGACGTTGCTCCTCCTGTGTTCTGGAAAAACACTGGCTCGGTGCTACATGCACTTGTCTAGGGGATTAATTCTTGTGGAGGAGAAACGCAACAGGTTAATTTTCCTTTCAAACTCATGCAATGACGCAAGAGGACACAAGGTGATAATTAAGAAGGAACTTTAATGATTCTGGAAGTGATTCAAAATAATGATTGGTAAATCAATTTGCATGCATGAAACTCCTTTGTTCAATCCTAATTTTAGCCAGCCAGCCTTTTCTGTATCATGGTAAAAACTTATCTGAATTCACTGAGTCCGTTCTGTGGAGGGATCATGAAGGGGGGGGTTAGGGCGGCGTGACCCTGTGGTTGTCTCTGCTGAAGGGGGTCAGGGCAGTTGACCCGGTGGCTGCTCCAAGAGGGGATTGTTTTTGGAGCGTCGAAGGGGGTGTCGACGGAGGCATTTGGTGGGTCCTGCAGAGTTGAGGGTTGAATCAGCCTCGTCTCTCCTCACGTCCGTTCTGGTGGCGGGGTCAGGGTCATCTCCGCTTCGGTTGCAGCTTGTCAGCGAGCGGCTCCCCGCATCTGCTCCATCCAGGGGGACTGGAGGCGGTGGGTTGAAGGAGGGTGGGGAGGGAAACCATTTCCTGTCCTCCCTTAGGTCAGACTGGCCTTAACTGATACCATGATTGTATTCTCTCGCTCCCAGCAGAGGGGCAAACACCCAGTCCCCAAACACGCCAGTCCCCAAACACGCCAGTTCCCAAACACGCCAGTTCCCCTAGCAGACTGCTGTCTGTATTTATCCCCTGCTCCCATGTCTCCATTGAGAGTCTCAGAGACTCACCAATGGGAAGAAGGGGATGTTTGGCGCCTGCTGACTAAGCACTTTTCTACCGCCCAAACTCTTAAAAGTTCACTACTCTGGGCCAATGGGAAAGAAGAGAAAATTGGCGCATTTTCGTCCCACTGTGTTCAAAGTCTCCCACAGTCAGCACAAATTCTCTGGGCTCAAAGCTTGGCGCCCAAACTGGAAACCGGTTCACTGTTTCCACAAGACTTCACCACAGTAATCTCTTTTCAAGGCATGGCTGGTTGCTTAACATACTACATTTATTTGAGGTCTGGCTGGCTTCTATATCATTAAGTATTCCTTACGTAAAACATGCATAAACACACAATTCATAGTGGTAGTGGTGTGATGCTTCAGTCTTAAAAACACGCTTAAATCATTAAAGCAATAAAGAGGGTAAAACATGAATCTGTCACATTATTGTGTGCACAATGTGTGGTTGACGGTAAGAAATCCTGCATTAAGTTCGAATTGAAAAAAACAATCGTTTAGACCTCTTACCCTTTGTAAACAGAATTCGAAACCGACCGAAGTCTCTATGTCACAACACTGGTCACCGCGGAACAGCATGTTCTCGCAAAGGGACGTAACTCTAAATTCTGACCTCGCTTCGCGTAATGGAAAATCGCTCGAGTGCGCGGTCTTAGTGTATATAGGGTCTTTGATATACATCAAACTGTGCGACTCGTTTATAAATACAGTCCACACCGGTTAGCTCGACATTGAAGACGGACGGAGAAAATGGTCGAGCTAATCGGGGTGTCGAGTTATCCGGAGGTCAATCTGTCCTTTAAGTTACGGACGTTACTGCACAGTAACGTTTGGGACACTGTAAAGTATTGCCGATTGCTTTTGTTTGTTCAGTTGCTGATGACTGGATAAATTGACAACTTAGTGCAATTACGAACTTAACTGCACATTAGCTTTTGGGACACTGTAGAATATTGCCGATTGCTTCTGTATTGATGAGACTGCTGTTGGCATTAATGTTCTAGGCTTCTTGGGCAGTCCCATCTCCTCTGCCAGGCGCTGCGAAACTGGGTAGAAGTGGGGTCCGAAGTGCGATCACCGAATTTTTTATCTGCACGAATCTTGCATGACATACGATTCCAAATTGAACCCACTGTTAGACCGCAGGGCGTGCCTTCGGATAACAACTCCTTCTACAGGTCCGCTCAGCCAAAATATGGACTATGTTCCCATATTATATTATGATAGTACATGGTATTGGGGATTTAAAACAACAAAGTTCCCGCTTCGATCGTATCTCTTAAACAGTGAAAAATAACTTTTAAAAGTGCGGATTTGTATGGCAAGGATTGCCTCCCTTTCAATTCCAAACTATACAGGAGTTACTTCCCGTGACACATTGTGGTAGTTTTGGCCAATCACAAATTAGGTCAGATTTACTGCGGAGTTTTCACCATGGCAGCGTGTGCATGTGCAAAATGTAAACAATGGCTACATCAAGCCTTTTACCGATATTACACGGGCAAAAGCCTTGGATTTTGCTTCTGAGTGAAAATTACTTGATGGGGAAGCGAGTTCTGTCAGTGACGCGTTCAGTGAACAGGTTGAACGTGGGGTTATCGGCGTTAGTCGTTCGTGTTATCAACGATTAACGTGCAATGTGAAACTTCAGCAAAAAAAAGGCTGGAATCCAAAAACACCGTGTCTGACAATGACGCCTCAGTAGACTCCAGCAACAAGCGTGTGACAAGAGGGAAATCTGTTTCATCCATTGGAAAACTTCCAGCCAGAAATATTCATTGCTTAAACAAAGATCAGGTTGGCTTTGAAAAGTATCAGTTTCAGACCACAAAATCTATAGTTTGTTTCTTACAATCTTACAAATCAGAACATTTTTAGCATGACCAATTGAGTAGCAATTCTATATTGTCAAATGTTTTATATATACATGTAATCATTGCATTAAAAATTCAATTAAACAAGTGAAACAATTCAGAATAAAGAAAGAAGCCCAAAAATGAAATGCAAGCAAGAAAAACATTTCAAATGCTAAGGAATGGTTACACTGGAATTTCTTTTATAAGGACTTGGCTCTCAAGATCAGAGCTCTCCTTAGCCCAAGCAACTTAATGGAATAATTTCTAAACATTAAAAAGCAGATCCACAGTGATATGCTCAAAGAAACTATCTTCAAGATGACAGGTGTCCATTCATCATTTCATGTATATTAAGAATAGTTTAATAATGTATTCTCAGATTAATAATAATCTGCCCCATTGATTATGTTTGATCCTGTTAAGAGGGAGCATTGTTCTAAACAAATTCCATAACATCTCCTCAAGCAATTGATCACAATTTTACACCTTCAATGCCTTTCTTAGATTATTTTTGCCTTGTCAGCATGAAATTTCCCACAAGAGCAAAGCTTGTACGGCCTTTTATTCTTGACCAACATGAACTGGACTACAACAGTCATGATTACAACAATGAAACAATTATCATGACAAAAGAGCTGACTATATACTTCAAGATATTCCAAGCATCATAATAATGTTTTGAGACCACATCAAAGCATCAGCATACCCAAACTATGCAATTTGACATTATTATTATTAATCTGAGATTACATTATTAAACTATTTTTAATATACATGTTTTATGTTAATATACTGTTTAAGAGATACGATCGAAGCGGGAACTTTGTTGTTTTCAATCCCCAATACCATGTACTATCATAATATAATATGGGAACATAGTCCATATTTTGGCTGAGCGGACCTGAACGATCCGATGCCAAGCCCTGCGGTCTATGTCGATTAAGTGATGAGTCTCGTGGAAATCATTGGATCCATCATCACTTCTCAGCGTGTATTCTGCTAGGGCACGTTGTTTCCCACAACGCTTCCTGGAAAGGTTTGCCTTGAATGTCGCCATGCTATTTGCACGCATTCGCGTTGCGTGTACTTACTTCTCGTCACTTCTTCCTGTTTGGGCGGGAATTAAAAAATGTCCAAGTGAGCTTTACAGAAATTAATTAAATAAAAATCGAATTTGATTTATTGGGTCAAATAAAGACAATAATACATTTATTTACTATTATATCGACTCTTTCCCCGATTTTGAGCGAGTGCCCCAGTGATCTTTAAAAAATATAAACAAGTATTACAGCTGGTGTGCTTCATGTTGTTGCATCATTTAAGCACACGGTCGCTCGCGCGCGTGCGCGCGCACACACACACACACACGCACACACACACACACACACACACACACACACACACACACACACACACACACCGAGAGAGAGAGAGGGAGGGAGGGAGGGAGAGAGAGAGAGAGAGAGAGAGAGAGAGAGAGAGAGAGAGAGAGAGAGAGAGAGAGAGAGAGAGAGACAGAGACTGACTGAGACTCTTTGCCACTTTATTAGTCGAGGCCAGAGGCCCATAGGACATTCTCATTAACGTACCCTGCAGGAGTTATCCTCGGCGCTCTCTGTCGAAAAACAACGCGTTAGGTAGAACCACCTAGTTCCGGTCGATTCTCGAAGCGTCTGCACTGAATACTAGATATTTGCTAGATCACTCAAAGTACATGTATGTGGGGGTGGAAAACAGTACTGTGTCATGTAAAGCTCGAATGAGTAGATGCAGATAACTGTTTAGTTCTGGCTTGAATTGACAATTTCGTTTCTCTGGTCTGGCGAGGACCGAAAATTCACTGGGACATGGAATCAGAGTGACGGACAGGGAAAGGTAGGCTATTCCACGTTACAGGGCCGATATAAGAAAAAGCTCGCTGTCCTTGGGTTTTCTTTTTGCGACGGGGGATATTTAACGTTTTGTTGTCTGCAGCTGAACGGTTATTTCTAGCGGAGGTGTAGACAGTGAGAATTTCTTTGAGTGCGTGTGGTGCAGTTTGATTGAAGAAGCTGAAACACATAGTGGCTAGCTTATACTAAATTCTCTGAGCGACGGGGAGCCAATGCAGTGCACGAAGGAGTTTGGATGTGGGAGTTCTCTTGGGACTTCTAAAAACTAATCTAACAGCAGCGTTTGGACTTTTTGCAGTTTGTTTAGCAGAGTGTCAGGAATGCCGGCAAGAAGAGAATTTCCATAATCAAGACGGGACAGAACAAGGGAAGTGATAAGGGTTTGAGTGGCCTGTTGTGAAAGATAGTGACGAATAGTGCTAATCTTCCTTAACTCGTAGTAAGCTAACTGGCAAACTTTGTTCACATGAACTCTCATAGAAAGATCATCATCGAACATGACACCTAAGTTTCTAACAGACTTTGAGAATTGTATCTCACTCTGACCTATGGTTAGGGGTGAATCAGTGACAAAAGCAACATGCAAACGAATTTTCAAACAAATAGACACTTGGTCTGAAACAATATAAGCAAATTACGTCCCAATTATGGTAATGCCAGAACAGTACCTCAAGTAAACAGGAATGTAACAGAAAACTAAAACTCTTTCCTTTGGCAAACTCCGTCCACGATACCTGTTATACAATCTCACACTTGTTACTTTATTCCTGCATGTATGAAAGGCGGAAACTTCTAGAGGGGAAATATCCTGACCAACAACAAAGGCGGCGTCCTCCTTCTGACCTCCAAGCCTGTAAAACTCATCAATAAATGTGTTTTTACTCTGACACAATATTTGTCTAAATTCTAGGCCCTAAATATCAAAGAATGGAAAGGTCAGGGATAGGGGACAGCCAGAATTATGTCACAAAATTTTCATAAAACAGTCAGCCTAGCATGCCCAATGATAACAACAAAACAAAGCAATTTAATCTGGAGGAAATACACATCTTGACCAATTTCAACACGTGATGGTGGCACCTTCACGCAAAAATACCATGCATACAGAAAGTCACAGACTTCAAAACGCGGTGGATAAGCAAAATGGGTTGATTTTCTTTAGTTTCAGTGTGACCTTTATGCTTACACATTTATAAATATGTAATTTTGCAATCAGATTCGAACAAGAAAAACGAACTAGCCCAGTAAATGTCATTCATCATTATGAGCAAGAGCTGGAATGTAAAGGTAACAATAACAAATACCTCTCATGACTCATTAGAGAGTTTCTCCCGGCTGTTAGAATTTCGGTTTTCTGCGAAAGTCATGATCTGGGTGGGAAACAGGCGAAGCAGTCTGTGCAGTAGATGCGGTCGGGGCATAGACGACAGACAAAGCTTGGTGATGTGCTAACTGGCTCTGAGCAGCAGTCACACCACGCACCGAACCACTTCTCCACTGACAGTGACATGCAATGCAATTCCTTGGTGATGTCCGATGGGCTTGCGCCCTAACGGAACATTGAACCATCTAATGTACACTGCAAGCCTACTTCTGCACTTGTCACTCACTGTTCGTCACATCCTGCCTGTCTGTCAGATCCTGCTGGGCTTGGACCCTTGCTGGTTTCAAACTGTGGTACTCGACTTCAATGAGCAAGGGGCGGTATCTCGTCATCATCTCTGTGCATCATCAGGCTCAAATCCAGCACTGTAGGGGACTCGCAGCATGATTCACTTGCGGCTTGGCCTTGCATGCATCCAGGTGACGCTGAATCCGCACGTGCTTCACGGGTCCTTGCTTGGACGGTGTCGATTCACATGGCGGGAGTGGAAGCTGACTCTCGTTCGTGGAATCATTTCTCGAGCTTTCATTGATGCCACTTGCTTCAGGAATGAGCTGACGCTTTGCTCTCCAGTTCTTTGAACGCAAGTTGTCTCTTGCGCGCTGTGACGGGGATTTATGATGTTTCGAGGGCATTTGTCGAGGTGGAGGATTCACTGGAGTGAATGGACTCGTCCATTTTAAGGCGATGACCATATCACCGGAATGACACGAATCAACACACTACTTTTTCAAACAGTGAGAGTTCCAAGGGTCTCTCACCACATTCTGTAGGGAGGTTGTCGCCAAACATCGTCCACTGTGCGGTAGTACCAAGGCACACGGATTTCTTATAAGACGATGCTGCAGACGCGGCCGCCTTCACTGGTGACTGAGAGAGAGAGAGAGAGAGAGAGAGAGAGAGAGAGAGAGAGAGAGAGAGAGAGAGAGAGAGAGAGAGAGGAGAGAGAGAGAGAGAGAGAGAGAGAGAGAGAGAGAGAGAGAGAGAGAGAGAGAGAGAGAGAGAGAGAGTTTCTTTTTTTCAACCGACGATTCATCAACAACGTAGTAGTATACACATACGTACAAATTTAAATCAATTCCGAGAAGCAAGAATTACACTAGAATATCATCTTGTTATGAAGGGAAAGCGGCATATCAGCAGTTCCCAGCTTACAGTTGCTCATGAAAGAAGTATAATATTTGTACACCAGTGTAAAACTTTTCACAGCATATTTGAACGTCCGATGACATTTCGTGTAATTTGTGAAAGTCGCCAAAATGCATTAAAAATAATTGGAAATATATATCGTCATCTTTCGCTCCTTTCTATGCATAAAATGTGTTAACATTGAACGACGTACATGTTGGAAATGTCATGCTAAATATGTATGTCTAATATTGTCATGCATGCATCTGGCACTTACACAAAAAGTTATCTTCGTTCTCAAATTTCGTCACAGAATGAACAATGCATGTCAGAGTTATCCTCTTTCCTTGACCGTGAATTTATTTCAGGTCATTACATCCCAAACGGAACCAAATATAAGCATTGCGGAATTGTTATGTGACTATACAAGACAAATATTGCTCACATTCAAAGGATACTTAAAAAGTTATATAAAAAAACAAGTGTGTTGCTTGTGTCCAGCTTAGAGTTCCATTCTTGCAGGTAGCAGTCCTGCAATCTTTGTTTTAAAGATCTAAGAAAACTCTTTTCATTCAATGTGCCACAACTGTTCCAAATGTAGGTGAAACCTAGATTTGATAGGCACCTTTCTATTGATTTCACCCAGTGTATCTCTTTAGGCACGTTAGAATGGGATGACGTCATGTAGGCTTGCTTGGAATTCTGCTGTCTGACATTGTTTACATGCAGTCTAAGCCAATATTCTACTGTCTGAAGTGGTAGTGATGAGCAAGCGGTACCGAGTTCCTCATAGTGCATGGTGTTGGGGGACTGCAAACCATCCTTAATTAAGAAAGCGCTTACATACCAACATATGCGCTTTTTCTGCGTTATGTCTTCTGGTTAATCCCCACAGCTGTGAACCATACGACAAAGCTGGTAGCACCTGGGCATCAAACAGTTTGAAAAATACAACGCCACTCAGGGAATGCAAGTTCCTCATCGTTCTTAGCAACTGCAGAATTTTTGGCTTTGCTCTGACAAAACTTGACTATCGAGAGCTGTGGAGAGGGGCAGCTTTGTGGTAAAAGCAAACCCCAGGTCCCTGCGCCTGTTAACTACTTCTAGGTCTTTACCATCTTTGTTCCATTTTTCTCCTCTACCCAAGAAACACCTTTTCCTGAAAACCATCACTTTCGTTTTTTCACCATTGACAGAGAGGCCGAGGTGATTCGATGCTACACATAGACTGTCCAGTTGGCGTTGTAAAACCACAGGGGCAGTGGACAGTAGCGCGCGCGAGAGAGAGTCACAGACACACACACAATCACAGACACACTGAGCCACAGATGCGTGCACGCGAGCGCGCGCGCGCGCACACACACACACACAACTCACACACATACACACCTGTAATAGATGCAAGAAGCAATGTCATCATGCAAGTGCGACCTCTAGAAACAGAATCACGTGTGGAACGGGATTAAGAATAGACCTACCACGCCTTCCTATACACGATTCGTAAATGGCAAATAACTAGGGACATTGCTACTAGACTTGTTCTGACACTTACCAGCACTGGCGGTTTTGTAGGCAATGGCCTTACATGTCCTACAGATGCTGATAAACCGTAAAACTTCATTCATCATTCTATAGTGGAAACAGAGGCAAACCTTGTAATTGTAGCATTGATAAAGGCATGCAGGTCAACCAAGGTGATTTGAATGCCTCCATCGATAAATACAAAAGGAAGAGATCATCTTACCCAAACAATTCATGAAAAAATACAAACAGACGACATGGCTATTCCGCTACTCTGTTAAAAAATGTATACGTATAGTATGAAGACACTCTTAAAGTTCGAACGTTCCTCTCTGTTCATCTCTATATGGCAGATTCTTTCAATGCACACCCGTTCATTTCTACCTTGTCTTATTGTTCACTACGGTGGCTTCTCCCGCCTGCGCTTTATTCACTTTTTCTGCTGAGCTTTCCTGGCTTTGCTTTCCTCTGCTACATGCCGGGTTATTCATAAGGGAACAGATTGTAGAGAACGGATGGGATTTCTCAGAAGCAATCCGAAAGTATCATTAAAAGGTAAAATGTAAAGGTGTGATTTTATAAAGCGACTTTTCACCATTGATCGGTGCTCAAACCGCTTTACACTTTACCCCCTGATCACTGGGCATCTTGATCAATCCTCACTGGTACCTCACAACAAACATAGTGACAGACATTTAAGACGCACACAGTCAGGTACCAGCACCAACTCCGCTCCCTGGGGAGTATTCCAACCCGATGCTGGCGCTTGGCCGCATACAAGGGTTAATCGTACTACATTTTGCCAACACTGCCCTCACAGGTACCCGGTTTTACTCCTGGGTGGGGAGAAGCAAATGCGAGTTAAGCATCTTGCTCAAGGATGCAACTCTGGGAACCGCGCAGCTTCGAACGCCGTACCCACTGGCCGCAAGCGACTGTAGGTCCAGCGCGCTAACCACTCGGCCACATTAGCGAGATAATGGCGCGCGTCGTTTCGAAAAGTATTAAAATGTTCAGAAATGACGAGCGCCTACGTCGACATGATCACGTGGGGGGAAAACGTTGGGCCTACGTGGACATGATCACGTGGGGGGAAAACGTTGGGCCTACGTCGACATGATCACGTGGGGGGAAAACGTTGGGCCTACGTCGACATGATCACGTGGGGGGAAAACGTTGGGCCTACGTGGACATGATCACGTGGGGGGAAAACATTGCGCTTTGCAAGCGCTCGCCGTGAGCGCCCATCTAAATAACTTTGCTAGCCTATCCTAGTCCTGAGAAACCCGCCCCAGTTTGTACTGTGTCTGTTGTTGCGTGGAGTCAGAAAAGGAGAGTGTTGTTTACTCCCTTTTGCCGTTGTTTCCCTTCACCAATTATTGCACCAATTTAAAGTTTCTATATAGTTTTGTAGTTTTGCACGGTACTAATAACTCAAAATCTTCACATCCAACTTATGTACCTTCTGCAATAGCAAATTACAATGTCTTACAATACTCCATCATTGTTTGGAGGAGGGTAATATGTACAAGCTGATGCAGTTGAAGCAAGGTAATGTGTGGCTAGAGTGTGGCATTGCTGGAACAGGCAGGGAGTGTAGAGACGGTGTACGTGTCTCTCTCCCTTCACTCCCTCCAAGGAATCAGCAGATAAGAAGACGCGACATCAAATTTCTCCGTCTTTATCCATGATAACAGACAGCACAGTACATGGCTACTGCCTGCTGGGATGACCTCTCTCTGGCCCCTGTCCTGCCCTGGCTTTAATAGCCTCTATGCGGACTTCTGCGAGATCAGACGGAATTTCTAACTTAAAGTTGGGACCTGTGGTTCCCAGAGAAGGCAAAATTGTGCTGACAGAACATGTTCTAACAACTGTTTGTGTCTTAAATCAACAGTCCCATATGACAAACTTCACTCCATTGGAAAGTGCGTTAGTCAAAGCACACTCTGCACCAATGAATGAATTCCAGAAGTGATTCGTATACAAATGAATGGTCAGTGAAGTATCCATGGCGCCAATAAAATCAGGTATATATTCATCGTTTTCTTTTAACAGTACCGTTTACAACTCATGGAGTGCAGGTTGCCATATATGAGATGATTGATAAGGATAAACACTGGGTTAATATTCAATATTACAGGCAGTACATATGAATAAATTGTAAAATTCAATGTGTTCTCAAGCACTTCAATATAAGTTGAAGACAGGGATAGTGTCATATGAGAGAGTGAGTCTGCATGAACAACATGTATCTCTAAGGCAGCAACAGAGTGTAAGAGAAACACGCCTTCTCACGTATCTCTGCCGTTACAATCCACCCACAAGAATGGAAACAGATAAGAGACAGCACGTTGAACTACAGCTATCTGGACGTGTCTCTATATCCTATTCTCATCCTCCCACACAAACTTGACGGGAGATGTGGTGACAACAGGTCCGACTAATTGCGCACTCTTTCATGAGAGAAAGAGCTGTTTTCGTGGATAATTGTGGCTTTATTTTGCGTTTCTTTGGGGGCCCGTTTTGCCTCCGCTCTGGTCCTACCATACCCTTCCGCAGATGCATCCCATCGATGGACATGGGACCTTGTGTTCTAAGGCACCCCGGCATACAAAGTTTCGGTTGCCTGGGCGCTGATTTCTCTGGTCAGTGCGAAAGCCGCTCCCCCTGACTTGTGACACAAGGCCTTAATTTTGCCATACTGTGTCTAGTCGTAGGCCAAAACGAACCTACTGGTGCGTCACAACACAGCCCAAACCTCTTGGCCTTTCACTTGCCAGGCACAGTTGGAAGACCGGAGGCCGTCAATTACGACAGTAGAGTCTTTGATGAGCCGAGTGAATTATCATTATAGAAGGAGTAGTTAGGTCAAAGACTTCCCTCCGGATGAGGTCCACCTTCCAGGGTACTTGCTAGATTGTACTTGTTCTTCATTATTTCAAAAAAATGGTACTGAGATGCCTGTATCTTGACCTTTTCACATTTGTGGGTCCTCTGGCACCAGACGGCATTACTCTTTGACCGTGCCTGTGAGCATACGTCTTAGGCGGAGTCCCTTTAAGCATAAATTTTCCGTTGGCTCTTTTACTGCCTATCAAGTGGATTCTTGGTTGGCTCACTACTTTCTGGGCACAAACATATGACTGGCACAACACAGTGACCAATTATGGGAATGGACACCTATAGTCACTATCACTATCTTCAATTCCCAGCGTAGTTCTCGTAACCAATCCGGATGCTGCCTGACCGGTGGTCGCCAATAAGTGTCGAGTTTCTCTTAGTTTATGCAAGACGCGGGGGCCTCGCGGCCATGTAACATGCACAATGCGTCACCACTGCCTCTTACAGGTAAACCAATCACCGATTTTTTCCCTTCAGTGTGTGGTATTCCTACGGAAGCGGTGCAAGTTAAATACCCACGTAAACGAGCGATTCCACCACGGTTCCATTCGCTCGGACTGACGCGTTCAGCAGTCAAGGTCATTGGATCTGTGGCAGCCATCACCTAGTTTGCGTTAGTGGAAGCAGAAGCTGTCAGCTATCAGCATTCTTCGTGGCGATTGGTACGATACTCTTTGGTCGTGGTTGACAGGGGTTTTGAGTGTAGTACATCAAATAATACGTATCTACGTTTTGACTGTTTTATCCAGGACGGTTGGGATGGCACTTTCATAGAGAAATAGTGACATTGATCTCCAGACGGGCCTGTGCCGTTTTATTCTTTTAGACACAGCGTGGGAAGTTGTGAAGGTTCTTTCGGGTCTGCACGTGTACGGTGGGCTTAAAATAAAATGTAAGGTGTGGTTTATGCTGCGACTCAATCACCCATGTCTGGATCTGAAACCGGGGCTTGTAACCAAACACACTTTACCCCCATTATCTCTGGTCAGCTTGATTCAATCTTCACTCTTGTACCTCCCAAACAAAAACAGTGGTGACCGGGCATGTCGACACATACAAGTCACTGGTACCTTTTCTATCAAACGGAGTGCATTTTTACAGTCTCGTGTCCACTCCCTGGTGATATGTCCACCCGGCCGCTGAGCGTCGTGCCGCATTCAGGTGTTAATCCGCATCACTTTGCACCAACATGTGCCATCTCATCAGGGCACCCGGTTTTACGTCCTGGGTGGGGAGAAGCAATGTGCGAGTTCACAGCATCGGGTTGCTTCAGGGGGTTGGGGGCGGGGGCCCCCCAACTGCTGAGAAAATGTCCGTGCATCGTTGTCGAACGCCCGTTAACTCACAAGATGCAAGCACCAACAGGTCAAGCGAAGATCGAGCGCGTGTATCCAGGCGGGCCCAATGCCAAATCGCATTGCACGGATGTCCTTTACACACTTGTATCCTTTCTCTAGGGTGTCATTTCTGCTATTCTCCAGTTTTGGCTTCTGTCGCAGGATCATGATGTCTGTACACCTACGGCTGGACCGAACAGCGGGTGATCTGCGCCTAACCCGTGTCTCTTAACACTCGACCCTTCGGATGAAGAAACGGGAGGTTTAGATTCCAGTTTATCCAAAGTTGACAAAGACCCCCTCACTCGCTTATTGTTAGGGTGCCGTCCTCGACGATAACGGGCTAGATACCCTTATTCTTTGTTGTCTGCTTCACTAGGCTGCTTCACTAGGGCTGCTCACTATGGGTGGTGGCATCCAGAAAGGCACCTCACGATGTGCAGCCACCGTTTACTTAAGTGGACACTACCACCGATGGGCGCTCGTCGCTGCTATTTGGCCGCCGCGTGGTCGAGCTCAGGCGCAGCCCGTAAAGGTCCATGGATAGACGGTGTCTCGTGGTAGCAGCCACGGTATAAGTGTTTAGTGACGCAGGATTAATGACCATAATCAATAAACACATCATAAGCACTCTGCAACTGCATTTGAAGAAAAAAAGAAATTGCCCCGACATTTTCACTAAACAATCAGATAATACTTTTGGGATGTTCGATCCACATCTACAACCTAAGGTACGTATATTTTTTTAGAAGGTCATGTTCAGAGGTTGTGCTGTTTAAAACATATAATAGCGAATTAGCACATGCACAAATCATTACTGCAGCCGCCCCAATGCCCTCCCCATCGACTGGAACCCCCGCCCTGTGAGTGATCCCTTTATTCCTTCGACCCAGGGAACAAGCGTGTGGCATTATGCATTTGCGCTGTAGAGCTTGGCCCGATGGTCATAAAGGAGCGCCCGTTCCGAGTGGCATCTCGTTGCAGAAAGCGTCGCGAGCTTATGATTATAGGAAAATGCTGGTGCCTACGCTTATTATCACGACCGTCTTGGATCGGTCATTGTCGTTTCGTCACCTCTGATTACGATCCATAGACAGTCTGTGTTGCAGCCCATCATCTCCGCTAATCACGCACATCACCACCACCACTACCTACCGAAAATAGCTACCTCCACCACACCATCTTACCGACACCCCTGGTCACCATTTCACTGAGCTTATCACGACACACCACCACCACCACCACCACCAGGTAACCCGACCTGACCACTAGGAAAAGCACATCCTCCTCCTCCACCTCCTCCTCCTCCTCCTCCTCCTCTCCTCCTCCTCTCCTCCCCCGCCTCCTCCCCCTCCTCCCCTCCGCCTTCCTCCTCCTCCTCCTCCCCCCCTCCCCCTCACCTCGCGTCCTCCTCCGCCTCCCCCTACCTCCATCGCATCCTCTTTTCCCTTCTTCCACTGCTCCATCTCCCTCCTGAGCCCATCCTCCTCATCTCCTCGCCTTAATCACATCATCAAATCATCATCATCAATCAACCAGCCAGGAAGCAGTCGCAATCCACATCATCAGCGTCGGGTCGTCGTGTCGACAGATACCGGCTCCCGGGGCTCGGAAGCGTCTGCTTCGTCGTCCGTTTACGAGGGGTGTTGAGTCATGGCTACGTTTTTCAAATGCTAATCCGATCAGAATGTGGTCATTCACCGTGTGGTCGATACGTCATCAATCAGTGGCCATCATCGGCGGTCGCATCGAACAACATCCGATCAGCCGAGATCTCATCAGGCCAATGGGTCGAAGCCATCATCATGCAGTCTCTCATCCAGGAATCATCCATCATCACTCATTAACAAATGACCATCCTCGTGGCAAGGGGGGGGGGGCCCACAAACAATAACGTGAGACTCGCTGCCAAAACTGAATTGAAACCGTAATAATGATCTGCCCTGTTGTATCAAGATGGCAGATTCGTCCTGGTGTGCTTAAGCATGTCTGAGATTAGACATTAATGCGTAGTGAAAGTGATTCCATTACAAATGAATCGTGATGCGTTCATGTCCATATTCTATTATCACATTATATCTCGCAATGGAACCCACATTGATGTGACAAGCATGGTCAAGAATAACCCGGACAGTTGCGTTCCCTGAACGAAATCAGATGTCTGGTCTGGTGCTTTCTTAGGTCGTATTCGAATTTTAAATGGAAAGCCCCGCCAAGTATGCTATCTGTCCAGCTATCCCTCGACGGGTAGGGGATGCCGGATCGAGCTGTCATGGATGGATTTCCGTGAAAGATTGGTGAGACGTGGGGGGGAGGGGGCACTCCTTGGTCAGAAAAACTCTCACATAGCGTTCAACTAGTCCTTGCGGAGTGAAACCCAGAACCGTACAGTAGTGCCGATCGTCTTCATATGTTGGCGTGAATGCTCGTGGCAGGGGCAAAGGGGGATGGGGTGAGAGAGAGGTAGGGGGGGAGGGAAGTGAGTATGCGAAAAGGGGTGCGCAACCCAAAGTTTTGGTGTCCCACACACCAAACAAGACTTCATGTGGGGGGAAGATGCGGGGGGGATGTTTAGGCAAAATGAACTGACTAAAAAAAACCATGTGCTGCCGGCAGAGTCATGGAGATGGTAACCGGACGGGAGACGAGTAGCGACTTGGTAGACTAGCTCGAGAGACCGGATGGAAGCAGAGATAACTCTAGTACCTGTCGGTTGCCCTTAGCCGTGCCACGCACCCACTTTGCATTGTTCGTCGTGGTTTAGTGCAGGTCAACCATGAGGATTTTGCGGGGGCCACTATTCTATTCCTAACCTCTGTGGCTGTGATGTTTTGTCCTGTCTGCCTGGCCTGCCAGCCTAATCTGACCTGTCTGGCGTGTGCGGTGCTGTGATGCCTGCCTGTTGCCTGCCTGCCTGTCCATGCTCTAGCCTGTCCTGCCCTGCCTGGCCTTCTCCCTGCCTTGCCGTCGCCTGTTGTCTGCCTGCCTGCCATGTCTGCTGCCTGCCTGCCTGCCTGTCTGTCTGCTTGCCAGCTGCCTGCCTGTCTGTGCCTGCCTGTCTGTCTGCCTGCCTGTTGCCTGCCTGCCTGCCTGCCTGCTCTGTCTGTCTTGTCCTGTCTGTCTGTCTGTCTGGCCTTGCCGTGCCTGTCTGTCTGTCTGTCTGTCTGTCTCCTGCCTGTTGTCTGTCCTGTCTGTCTTTGCCTGGCTGCTGTCTCCTGTCTGTCCTGTCTGCCTGTCTGCCGTCTGTCTGTCTGTCTGTCTGTCTGTCTGTCTGTCTGTCTGTCTGTCTGTCTGTCTGTCTGTCTGCTGTCTGTCTGTCTGTCCATGCATGGGCGTTGCCCAATCCAAGGGATGTAATGAATCTGTATACTGGCCGGCAATCCCGTGAACCGTACCTTATTCCACCTGCTCCCCGCCTCCCTCCTGTGTGTGACCTGCCTTGCAACAAACCCTGAATCTGCTCGCAACCGTTGTGCTGGGACTTGCAGGCCTGCTGTGTGAGCTTGTCTGCCCAGTGAGCGGTGTTGTCTAACTTTGTCCGTTGTGTGCAGCGATTCTCAGTACCATTTCCTTAATACGGTGACTCCCCGCTACGCATTGTATTACACGACAAACCAACGCACAAGCAAGCGGCTATTCTGCGCGGCGCACACAACTGGGGTTGGACGCATCGCTATATACAATAGAAAGAGAGAGAGAGAGAGAGAAATGGCATAAGTTTACTTCTCATGATAGTATATAGTAGAGAGAGTTAGATGAGTAGAGGAGTATTACGCGGAAGAGAGAGAGAGCGGTGGAAGAGGATTAGGCAGTTTGAGTCGTCTGTTAGGGTGATAATGTCTACGTTCACGGGACGTCGCGGGGATGTCGTGAGAGTGAACACCATACGATTCGGGAGGCGGAGGATGCATAGCATTGGGGATGTAGGGAAGGGAGCACGGTGGAGATATTTAGATAGATATCGAGATATCTGCTAGTCGAGAGTATGAGGAGGATCTCGCTTAGGAGGCTCTGTAGTGGAGAGGATATGGAACCGTCACGAACTTTAGTTGACAAGTCCTGTTAGTGACAATTAGGCAGTAGTGCCTTTTCGTTATATTCAGAGCCCCTTGAGGAAAACTATTGTCAAATGTGGTAAGAGAGAGAGAGGAGAGAGAGAAGGAGAAGAGAGAGAGATTTGTTGATTGAATCTCTTTATTGCGGGCCAGGGACGACCGGCCATGAAGATAGACTTTAATCATTTGTCAAACGTAAAGCAGAGAACTGGTATGTCCATGACGTACATTGTTGCTAGTTAAACAAATGAATGTATAAAATAAGCACGGATAAGATTTAACGAAAAAGAACTGCATACCACGGGCGTCGCACAGACTTGATTGTAGAGACAAATGGCTAATGTAGCATAGCAGCCGATCAAGGTCCTGATTTGACCGTTTTGGAATAGTTAAAAGTACATATCACGGGCCCCAACAAGGGGAAGAACATAGCATAGTGCTCAAAACTTTCAAGTCTGGTAATTATGCGTTACATCTTATATCTACCGTCGAATGCAGTTGTTAATTGTACACTCTGCACAGCATGGCACACAGGGACGTATCGTGCCGACTTGTGTATTTTGTTTGGTGCATCACGCTATCACGAAACACAAGGGGAGAGAGGCGCTGGGGAATTGTTTGTACTGTTTTGTCTGCAGGCATGCTGTTATTCATTGGTAACCGTACACTAATTATTATTCGGACTAATTTATTGCAGATCAGAAGAGATAGAGTAGAAGACAGATAGAGAGAGACCGAAGAGGAGGCGAACGAGAGATCCGTAGAGAAACCGAGAGAGAGAGACTGAGAGAGAGGAGAGGAGAGGAGCGAGAGACGTAGAAGAGTCGAGTTCTAGAGGGAGGAGAATTGGTTGAGAGGTTAGAGAGAATAGGGGGGGTAGTTTTAATCTCGGCTGGCCTAAGAAGATACAAGCTTTTTGCCATATTCATTACGTGTCGACGGTTAAAACATCTCAGGTTTTCCTATGTACAAACTGTTAAAATAGGATATTATAGTTACGGCCATATGAAATAGGCATGAATACATTATTCATGGACATCCGCGAGGGTCGTCAGGGCGTGATATTGATCTTCTGGGGTTAGTCGGTCACGCTGCCGTGTGCTGTGTTCAGCAACACGTCTGATACCCAGGGTTAGTGGAGATAGAGGAGAGAGAGAGAGGTAGAGAGGAGAGTAGAAGAGGGGCTCAGAGATCTCGGCGAAATAGAGATCGAGATACGATAAAATGTCCACCGTATCCACACATGTTACACCAAACAGGTGACCTTTGAACTCCCATAAGGTTTAACAGCAGGTTCGGTAAAATCTTTCTGTATAATTTCGTCGTACGGTTAAAAAGCAGTCCTTGTAGCATGCTTGACCCATCTTTTAAACACGACAACACATACTTAAAATCCTCTGTTTGGGTCAAGGTGAAGTGTTCTTTGGTTTTTAGCGGTAGCTTGTTTCACTGAGTAGGAGTTCCTTGTCTTTTTTACGGTCCATAAGTACGGTGTGTTGTCCGCATTATCATGGATGTTCTAATTTCCTCGAGACGCCATTTTATACGGCTCAATAATATACTACATTGCGTACATCACGGGTGTTTTTCTTATTGTCACAAGGTCCATCCATTAGCTGTGCCTCCAAACTATCTATCTGTTTAACTTCTGTATATATTTATTATAGAATCTAGTTCTTTCTGAGTGTTATTATATATACTTGACAACGCAATATAGACAAATGACTTTTCATCCTCGGTTTCCTTGGGCAATGGGTAGGGTGGTTTGGGGCAGTCCTCTAATCGCGGCGGCTGGGGCTGAACTCCTCATATTTCCGCTTTTGGGCCATTGATTTACTCTTAGTCGAATCTGACCAAAATCATCTCTGAACTTTTTTCTAATGTTTATTAGAAGTTCGGGGTGCTTTCAACGAATAAAATTTTCCGTTTGAAGGAACTATAAAGAGGGAAACGATCACTGCTCGCAGAGTTTTGCGAGTTCCCAGTCTTGCGATTAGACAAGGCACAGATAAATCCCTCTGTTGAGTGATTTGATGAGCCTTTCTTACGTGTCCCTCTGTTCACCCCAACGTGTGAAACCCTGTTTTGCTAAACACAGTTCGGACAATTTGTCAGTTTGAACTTATCAAGGACTTTTTCTTCAGTAACATCAATACGCCTGTTTGGCAGAGGCCTGTCATTGGCTCTTATTCACAGTTCTAGGAGCAATATTGCACGGCAGTACTAAGTATTTATTATAAAGTGTATCTACCCAATTCGCCTGACCACATCGTGCTGATATTTCACGTCAACAGTTATGAACCGTTTACATGCAAACAATGGAACTCTTTCTCTGCACAGTCTTCTATCCGGTCCCCACCAGCTCGACCATAAGAGCAAGGAAGGTTGCACATGGGCATCATAGTTACTCGAAAAAAAATATTCGTTTAAGAGTGTTTAGACTCCACTGTGTTCATAAGTTAGTTGAACCTGTTGTTCCTTCTTGGCTTTTTTCACGCACTTGGGGGTCAAGGGCGGAAGCGCTGCTGACAGTTTGGTTGAACACAATAACCCAGGTATGTTAATTTGGGTTTGAGCTACTCCATTCTGTGCCTCCCAGTTCCACCTTGTCGCGAGTCGGGGCCAGGAATCCTTGCCTTCCGAAATACCATTTATTTTTGTTTTTTTGGTGTTTATGGCTAGGCCAAGTTCAACTCAACCATACCCGTAGTAAACGATTATCATTTGACGTTGCAACCCTGCTGGT
>JAWQFJ010035616.1:0-10000 GCA_034096865.1 Theodoxus fluviatilis
GATTGCACCCACATGACATGCTTTTGGGAGCATGCACATCTGAGGGCACTGGGAATCCTGGTTCGAATCCGGCTGGGCCTATATTATGGCGCCTGTTACAGACATACCCCGGTCATGCACGGCCTAGTGGACGTTACCGCCCCACCTGACCTCCTCCGGCCCACCGCTCGCTCCACTAGAGGCCACCACCTCAAGCTACAAGTCCCCCACGCGCGGACAGACGTGTACCTGCACTCGTTCTTCCCGTTGGGTATTAGACTCTGGAATACCCTGGACGTGGACTCAGTCCCCACCCTGCCAGCCTTCAAAGCCTCCCTGAAGTCCTGACTCGCCCCACCCCGCTGAACACTCCACCCCATTCAGTTTTTATCCTGTTTTTAAATTCCCCAGTACAGGCTTATAATTGTGAGGCCTACGATCCTGGCGCACACGAGATAAGTGCACACTACCAATTGTGGACTATATTCCTCGATTACCGGGGCATCCACATCACGCGTGGCAGTCGAACCACTTCTGAAAGAACTCCTGCAAAGTCCTCTGCTGAAGACAGGACAATCTTCCCTGAAGTCCTGATGTCAAGTTCGTCGTATGGAATCTTCCCTCAGTCTAAGCGTGACGCTAGGCTGAGTGCCATGAATGCAAACTCCACCCAGACAGTGGAGCTGTGTTGTGTGTGTGTGTGTAGAATACACACCACGTTTATGGCCTGTTTTAATCTCTCTCTAAGGATTAGCCTTGTGAGAGAGATTGTGTGTGATGGTCTAAGTGACCAAAATGCAGTGAACTAACTTTCATCTGTGACGCATTCCCTCATTAGCGTCATCCTTCGGCGAAATACTATCTTAAGTACTGTATGAAATTCAGTCTGTTGACGGTTCAGAGGGCGCATTCCTCTACTTGCGCGGTCTAAGAGTGGACTGGCACAATTTGAGTGATTGATTTAATCCATTGTTGATATAGTATTCTCTTGAGTCTTGTCATGATATAGTTTAATTAAAGAACATCATTATTGAACAATGTGTCATGTTATATGAACAATGAGAGAGAGGGAGAGAATGAATTAGTTTGACCCCCTCCATACAGTTTACCCTTTTGTTGTGCAATTCATTACAGAATAATGGAGAGAAAACACACACACACACACACACACACACACACACACACACACACACACACACACACACACACACACACACACACACACACAACACAAAAAGCCTAGCAACAGTTCAGTGAATTGAAAACATAACATTTTCCTTTATTCAGTGTGTATCCCTACACAAGAGGCTAAACAAGTTAGAAATCAAATTAGCACCAGTGTAGACTAGAAGTGTTCACAAAGGGACAATGTGAGGGAGAAACCAACACAACAATCAACAACTAAAAGAGTTTTTAGAGAATTTGAACCAGCTACATATGCTACTTCAAGCAGCCTGAGACATAATGTTTCCTTGGCAACAAAAAACAACCAAGAAACAAAAGCACACACTCAAGAAAACAATGGATGGTGGGGGAGGATCAAAGGGACACAACATGTATGTTGGAAACCTTTTTCACTTTTTGCTGGCAAGAAGCTCCAACATTTTCATCAAAGCGTCCCTTTGATTTTGGGACTCTAGTGAACGAATCCTATTCTCCTCACCCCTCTGTCTCATCTCCTCACCCCTCAGTCTTATCTCCTCACCCCTCAGTCTCATCTCCTCCTCCCTATGTTTCTTCTCCTCCTCCCTCTGTTTCTTCTCCTCCTCCTCCCTCTGTTTCTTCTCCTCCTCCCTCTGTTTCTTCTCCTCCTCCCTCTGTTTCTTCTCCTCCTCCCTATGTTTCTTCTCCATGTCCAACCGATCCCTTTGGAGCTCAAGTTCTTTAACACGGAATGTCATTTGTTGTTTTACCCACTCCATTTTGTCGGTGCTTTCCACTTGCCGCCATCTTGCCTGGCTTTCTAGCAGGGTCGCTTGCCGGGCCTCCGACCTTGCTTCCTGCATCTCCATGACCTTCATTAAGTCAGATTTCCTTCTTTTCACCCTTGGGCCATCCGCCAAAGGGCCAGCCTTTCTGGAACCTTCCTGATCAGCTTCCAAAGGGGCAGCTTCCTCAGCATCCTTGGCATAATAATGATAACAATAATGAGAGTATTTATAATGCACCTATCTTATATACGAGAACTCAAAGCACACACTCACATCATTCACCTATATATGAAAGCTTTAACAAGGACTACTAACAACACAACAGGCAATAGACAAGTATACGCAAAATGTCAACTAATAGCCCAAAAAAGAAACGCATGTATTTGAAAGTTGGATTTCATTTTAATCAATTTCAAACGACGATTACAAAAATTTCAATTAACTGATCAAAATGAAATGTATATGGACATTCATGTAAGCCTTGTATTGTCATTTCATGAAAACAATACGGATCATGTGACCCACATTCAGGACAGTCAGTTTGCAAATAACCAATGGTTAACTAATTATGCGTTTCTTTTTGGGGACAGTATAAAATGCTTACATTTGAGGTGTTAGCTTTCTGGGCATCAAGGATGTCTGGTTTGGCTTGAACACCACACACACACAAATAAAAATGAATTAACAACAAGGAAACAAAAAGGTGATAGCAGAATTAGCATCATTTTTTTCACGCCTTCCATCACCTAACAACACGAGCCAAGAGGTTAATTAAGATTGAGGTAAGGTAGAGGTTTGACAAAAATTCAGTTCTAACAATTGACCATTGCAGGAGGTTGGTTTGGCTCAGTGGGAGCATGCACGTATGAGGGCACTGGGGATCCTGGTTCGAATCCGGGCTGGGCCTACATTATGGCGCCTTTATCTTTGCCACATTATGAGTCGCCTTTGGCAGAGATATATGTGCGCGTTACAAATATTCAATTTACATAAATTTATCACAACTCCCCCCTTCCTGGCATGCTGTTGTACCTGCTTTTGGGTCTCTGCCTGTGAAAGCAGCTTGGAGAATTTTCTCTGCTGCAGATGCTTGCACTTGTTCTCTCTCTCTCCGCTCCTCCTGATTCATCCTCTGTGATACTTTGCTGTCGTCTTCCAGCTGGATTGCCTCATCCAGCGCAAGGTCTAGATCCGTGCATGGCGGCTCCTCAAGTCCAGATCTGTTTGAAACAATTATAAACGACAATTTAGCATCCATGGTTGTTGATTTTGATACTAGGGAGATACGTGTGTAGGTGTACATACTGTCATACATGACTGAGTGGGATTATGAAGAGCCCTAGATATGATCTTCTGTTCCAGAACTAAATAATACACCAATATTATTGGAGGTACATGTATCATTGTACGTCACCAGCTTTGTAAATTGTAGATGAACAATTTGTACAATAATTACAAGCTATAAAATTAAAAGCTGGCACCGCAGAGGATGCCTCATGACAAAATAA
This sequence comes from Theodoxus fluviatilis, assembly GCA_034096865.1. Classification (NCBI taxonomy): domain Eukaryota; kingdom Metazoa; phylum Mollusca; class Gastropoda; order Cycloneritida; family Neritidae; genus Theodoxus; species Theodoxus fluviatilis. The sequence goes on from JAWQFJ010035616.1 coordinate 3,419, forward strand.
ACTTACGAGCTCAGCTGCTTGGCAACAAGTGCCCGGCGCTTCCCCATGATGAGAAGCGCGCGGCCACGCACTGTGTAGCTCTTGGTAATTCCCTGGAAAAGGGCTGCAGCACCTGATTTCAACAGTTTTTCCAATATCATGTCCCATGTTACGCCATACTTAAATGGATTGGATAAGATGATCTGATCCATAAGCAACTGGTCCATCTCAGCGTTAAACATATTTCGTGGCATGATGTCTGCAATTGGAAAGGGGAAAAATGTTCATTGCTGCCACTCAATGATAAATTCAATATGCTCCAGTTTAAACCTTTTTTTTATCCCTCTTCTATCTGACCCTACTTGATAGGTAGAGAACAAATATATCTATATAAAATAGCGGAGCCCGTCTAGTACAGTATGCTGTCACAAAACTGGAAAGTGTGGGTTTTGGTAGAAAGACAACAAATGAAATGCAGACGTGATACGAACACACCTAAAATAAACTTCTGATACTTGTTTTAGTTCTAACTCCATTTACAACCGTGTCCGCCACACATGCAAAAGTTTCAGCAGAGTACAGACTAACAGAGTGAGATGAGACTTACCGTTTGTGCGGCGTTCTTGCAAATCGATCCGAATTACTTCCCTTCGTTTGGGCTTTTTTCTTGGTCTCCTTCCAAAAAAGAACTCACGAAAGTTTACCAAGAGTTGCGTACCTTCGTTCACAAAAAAAAATTTCGTTTGCTGTTCTATGGCACATTTGGCAAACGAAGTTGGTTACATTCTTGTGTTGCGCGCGCACCCTCATTTACATACCAACTCGACCAAAGCCAAGTTGTGGAGGACGCATCTATGTCTCTCTATTGTATATTGAAATGGTTGTGTATGTATGCGCCTTGAGCATGTCTTAACTCATGGTAAGGCGCTATATAAATCCATACATTATTATTATTATTATAAGACAACGGTGGTAAATGAGGAGTCGCCTTCTCGTTCTCCACCAAGGAAGCCAACACTTCTTTTCTGTGGCCTGTATAATTCAGGCAGCATGTTCTGCTAGCTATGCCCGACACTACGAAGCTTATATCCTTTTAGCACCAGCTAGCTGTCTCTGGGTGTGGAAGGTATACGCCGGCGAAATGAACCGTTGGACGTCATTAACTTCATAATGCGCGATAAAATGTATTTTCACGAATCCAATTCCAAAACAAGATAACGGATAACTTGACTTACTTTGACTTATTTCTGTAGACTCCCGGTGGAGCATAGGGCCGCAACAACACCTCGCCAACGCACTCTGTTCTGGGCTGTTCTCCTCAGCTGAGTCCACGTCATTCCGGCGTCCTTCACTTCGCTCTCGACAGACCTTCTCCACGACTGTTTGGGCCGTCCCATAGGTGAAGATTGTGTTTGGATTGGGTCTTTTTCGGGGAAGTTTCAAGGTATTGTTATTTAACAACAGGGGGTTGTTGAATGCTTGGAGACTGTTTGCAATTTGAAGTAGGAGTGACTCGGTTGTCAAGTCCTAGTGTTTGTTTTACTTCAATTGTGCGTCTGTATTCTTATCGTTCTGAGGGGGCATCTCAGAACGAGTGGTAGAAGTGGATGTATATTTCGAGCCAGTTCAGCTTGCTGATTAAATCTCAGTTTCTGGCCAAATGTTGTTAGGACGAGTGGTGGAAACGAGTAGTAGTGTTATGCCTGGACTGTCCTAATAATTTATTCCAGTTTCTGGAAATTTGGTGATGGGAAGAGGTTTTCCCTATACCACAGGGTGACGTGAGTGGCTACCTGTGTGTGATTTTTGATTCCAGGTTTTGGGGTGTCTGGAATCACCTTACTATAATGATCTAAATTGTCGTTGTGAATTTGGTTGTTATTTTTATTGTTGAATAAACTTTGATTTGTTTATTTACTCCTGAATCAGTGGTCTTTTTCACGTGTTTGTTAAACATTGCTTGACTGTTTGTGGTGTCCCCCCAAGGAGTGGTGGTCGAGTTTAGTTTGTAAACTCTGTTAGGCTAATTGTCCCTCCCCTTTTGGGCGACTACGTCGTTCCTCGAGGGTGAGTCTTCATCATTAGCTAACTATACGCGACAGTTTGTTTGGCCCAAAATCTCGCGATTCTCCCTGAATGGCTAGTCGAGGGCGGGTGAGACGTTCCTACAGCTAGAAAAACGGCCAATCATCTCGCAAGGCGGAAGAACATGGCTGCGTTCTGGCGCCAGAGTCGGCGAAGAAGTTGCCGATAGACGAAATATCTGACGATTCAGATATCACATCTGTTTGTCACTTCATAGAACACACCATGGTGTCATATCGAATGTCACGGACACTTTTTCAACGAAAAAAAGCAACCCGTGTTCAACTGTAGACAATTTTGTCGAAAATGTGAAGCCTCGATTCATTTCGATCAATTCAAGGGACATAATTCATAGAGCGTACGTATACGGGGAAGGGACATAATTCACAGAGCGCAATTATACTGCAAGCGATTAAAAAAATGTTCGGCAGTGTTTGTTCAGAAATACACAATACACCTGCTCCTCTATATATACAAATGAACACTCGAACACCAAATACTTCCGTGTACGTACACTTTTCCATTCTCAAACCCTGAGAAGCACATTACAGGCACTGTTCTCTCCGAACACCAGCTCAACTCGCACAGTCTCCGCCATTTTGGCTCATCCGGGTCACTGTAGCGGGGAGGATCGAGGGAGCTCCGGACATCCCTCGGCCTCCCGCCTTCACGGCAAATGCGTCCGTATGAGCGAGGAACGTAGGAAACGCCTAGTCCTCGCGATTCTCTCGAGCATTTGGGCCAAACAAACGCGCCCTATGGGCACACTCACAACACGATCGAAACCTCTCATGGCCTCGTTTCGTAAGCATGGCGGCGAGAACACCTGAACAGAGATTACGTTTTCACCTGCTGAGCAAAGAAACAGACTCGTACGTCAACGAAATGTGTGAGCTGATATTACTTGTGATCGAACTCCACGAAACAGGTTATAAGATGCACTGGTCATTTCAGAGATACAGCCCTATAACATCATTTGGGATCAATCGAGTGCTTTGGGATGTTTTCTGCCTCTATTACCCCCATGGTATTGATCTGTTGCCGATGCACTTTGGAAATCAACGTATGATGATGTACACATGATTTTATCATCCCAATCCCCTAAAAACAAAAAGATAATTAGGGTTCATGTAGCCCTACTACGATTTATCCCTCGGTGCGATGGCTTCTCTTCATGCCGGCGTATCATACATCACTGCTAAGCTCGTTCTCGCCAGTCTCATCGTGCGCTTGAATGTTTCATGTAGAGCCGTCTGCTTAAGAATACAAAGCGAAGATGTGATGTATAAAAGGTGCTATGTGGGACCAGTAAGAAGTGTCGTGCTAACGCTTGTACAGCAATTTTCTCCAACTTTGCGTTTCATGGTAGTGTTGATTCAAATAGTTGTGATCTCCAGAATTTTACAGATACAGAACTAATGTTGATACCATTGGAAAGATTAAAGTTTCAATCCTAGTAACTCCGAAAAGTCAAAAACAGACATGATATGTTTTGTAGTGCTCAGTCACATATCTAGTTCTCTTGTCAATTGCATTCATCCACTTCACCAAACGTCGTACACTGTGATTCGATTCCTCGAGTCCCATGCGAGAAATCGTAGTTTCACGTACGTGCTGATGGCGTAAGGGTGAGATTTTACCTCATCAGGCTTCAAAGAAATAATATATCAAGGTCATGGCGGAGTGGTGAATGGAGAGACAGACAATCAGATAATGCTAGGGATGGCTATAACAGAACTGTACAAAACCTCACAAACAGCTCTATTTATCAGCGACTGCCACACCTGTTTCAACATTTGGTGACCGCTAGGAAAACGCAATGACAATACGTGGGTTACATGTTGCTTCATTACCGCACATATTCCCAACCAGCCAACCATTGTGTATCTTCGTGCTCCTACTGAACAGTCACATTACGTCTTGTGAGAGGAAACGGTAACCAAAGGCAAACGATAACTACGTTTTTATCCCTCCAGGTTTACTGGAGGTCCTACAGACTTTATCCCTCCAGGTTTCCTGGAGGTCCTACAGACTTTATCTGTCTGTCTGTCTGTCTGTATGTCTGTCTGTCTGTCTGTCTGTCTGTCTGTCTGTCTGTCTGTCTGTCTGTCTGTCTGTCTGTCTGTCTGTCTGTCTGTGTGTCTGTCTGTCTGTCCCAACTTAACGGCTGATTTCTCAAAAACTACTGGACGGATTTCACTGAGATTTTGCAACTTACTGGAAGTTAGGTCCGATTGAATGTATCACATTTTCAGAATCGAGGTTTGAAGAGAAAGTGGTTTTTTAAGGTCGTAAACTCGAAAGCACCTCCCTAAATAGTCAACTGATGGAATGGCGAAATTGCAAAATGTGTGACGTCATCAATAACGTGACGTGATTTTATCTGCATGTCTGCCTCTCTGTCCCGACTTAACGGCTGATTTCTCAAAAACTACTGGACGGATTTCCTTGACATTTTGCACACTTACTGGAAGTTAGGTCCGATTGAATGTATCAAATTTTCAGAATCGAGGTTTGAAAAGAAATTGATCCCCCCCCCCCCCCCCCCTGAGATTTCAATTGACGGAATAGCCAGATCGAGGCAAACAGAGTTATCTTTTCCTACTTTCACAAAACAATGAGTAGAGTAGAGTAGAGTAGATTCTTCGGCCTTCTTAGGCGTCCAGGGCCTGTTGCCGATTCTGATGGTTCTCTGGCTGAATTTGCATCGCTCTTACGGATACTGGTCTTCTGACCAGGCGTAGTCTTTTTCACTTGTGAAAAAAGAAAGCTTATACGAGAAGATTATTGACGTTGATGGGTTAGATCCGTATGAAACATCAAACAGTTTGTGATCTGTCGACAAAAACCAGTTGCCGGACATAAACCACGCCAGGATTGTACAATATTTTGTGCTGGGCAAAAGTGCGAGAATTTTGCAGCCTTCAAAAGCTTGGGAGCTTACAGGACTTTCGTCTGTGATTAATAATAATAATAATAATAATAATAATAATAATAATAATAATAATAATAATAATAATACAGACTATTTGTACGCACATACTTTCCCTAATAGGCAAGCTCATGGCGTTTACGATGAAAAAGTCCACACTCATACAAAGCATTCCAACACTCGCACACTGTACAGTTGAAATAAAGAAAAATTAAATACAATACAATTAATAAAATAGCAAGCAATAAACAAAACACGAAACATAAAAGAGGCGCCTTGTGAAGCACTTCACTGCTCGTCAGGAAAGACTGACCGGAACAGGAGCGAGAAGTGCGAAGCTACAAACCAGATGGCTGTCAGAACACAGTAGTTTCAGCAAAGGTAAATGGTCTGAAATAAACTTATTTTGTTTACTCCCAGGGTAAAATCTCATCTCACACCTTCCTATTTCACGGTCACTTGTAAGTTGCGCTGCGAACGCTATAAATGCTTTACAAAAACTCTGGAACACCAGATCTCCCATGACACGATTGGTAGAGCGTTGGTCTCTTGGTCATGCGTGACCAGGTTCGATTCTGCGCTGAAAATTTTTTCACTCTCCTTATTCAAGAAGTTGTGGGTTCGAACCCGACCTGGTTTTTTGTGTTTGTGTGTGTGTGTGTGTGTGTGTGTGTGTGTATGTGTGTTACCCCCTCTTTTCTCGAGAGGTTGCGGGTTCGAACCCGATCTTCTTTTTTTATGCCAAAACCTGGAGGTTCAGCGCCTGCGGTTTTTATTACGCCTTGAAGAGCGTAAATGTAAAATTGAGAAAAGTAGGAGTCTTACATAATGGCCGTTAGGGTATTTTGTTCCATGATGAAACCTGACAGTCCTTCCTAATTTGGATTTTGTCTTGCAAGGAGCCGATGACTTCATCCATAAAGTTCAAGTTTTCTCTCATAAACACGCTCATAAACACATGCACGCACATGTATACAAGGAGCAGACCCTGCAGGGTTTCATCACAACAACATCGTGCAGTAACGTCTGAGAACTCGTAAGGGCTTTGAGCACGTGGATGGGCATTCAATGGGGAAACGGTTTTCTTTTCGTGATTTCCCCCTGTAGATAAGGGATAAGAATAGTCCGACTGCATATTCCAACGGGATTCGGTAGAGGAAAAAACCCAGAGATACAGAGACCTGACTTGCTCTTTATCTAACCAGCTGTATTGGTTTTCGAGGTCAAGGGCATCACATGGTTTATAAAAGCTGAAAGGCTCCTGAACCCCATTTGTCATAATTCCTCTTCATCTCCTGACCTCTTAGTGTTTCGTTTTGCCCACGTAATGATGACCTTTTAGGGCCATGGTTATTCATAGCCTTGGTACACTGGTAGGTGATGTCTCTCACAGCCTCTCACCCGTCTACCCGTCTGTGTTGCTTTTCTGACAGCCTGACAGCCTGCTTAGAGGTGGAGCCACGTTGCTAGATTATTTGGACAGACCACCACCACGAGCCGTCAGCCGTAATGGTCTCTAAATCCTTCCACAATGGTCCCCGCTCGGCTTTCCCCCGCTCTATTAGCTGGCAGTCACGAGCATTCAG
>JAWQFJ010035616.1:15000-27344 GCA_034096865.1 Theodoxus fluviatilis
TAAAATAGTATCCAGAACGAACTATTTTTGGCGCAATGCTGTAATGCGAAGGGTCAAGTCTATCACGCACTCATTGCGAACTGCGCCTGAGTCACTATTGACTCGGGTTCACAGAATGGCCGGGCGGAAACCCTGCGAAAACTACGCTTAATTGGCTTGTTTTATTTCCTTGTTGAGTGCACTGTATACACTTCTTCATCCTGTTTGAGGTGTTTATTGAAAACATTGCCACTGCATGTGCTGAAACGCACGGCAAAATAGAATTCGGAAAGTCATCTTGGAAACATTAAAAGGGATCATACGACGTGAGTGAGACGCATGGACTAAAAACCACTTGTTAATAAATCAATAAATGCAGTGAAAATGTTTTCCATAAAATTGATTTTTTTTTCCAACCAGGCTTACTCTTTCTCCTGCGACCCCTGAAAAATGGTAAATAGTAGAGGGAATCGAGATTTTACTTTGCTCTTACGTTAACAAGCTTTAGTAATTGCAAAGTGATTGACAAGGGTGTTTGTCCCAGAAACGTTGGGTTTGCTGTCTTCTCTCTGATTGGAAACGTCCAACGACCAGTAAAGGTATTTACTTCAATACAGTTTGTTTTCCTAGCTCTGGATTTGGTGTGGTCAATGGCCTTACGTAGTCTATAAACGGTGATAGGTCGCAAACATTCTTTCAATCATTGTGACTCCTCCAGTGCGGCAAGTTGTCCCTTCGCCTCGATGGTGTAATTTCAATCAATTCAGTATATGTAAGGGTCGTCATATACTCATGGACCTTATTCACGCGACCCGCCATTTTGGTTTTAAAACGAGGCAGATAACGCGAACATGTCGTCATGGCTGACACGTTGAAGACAACAGAGGGGTTAGCGCAGCTTCAACGACAAAATCCTTTCTGCAGTGGAGGTGACCGGCATTGTTAGATCAAAAACTATTCAAAAATAGTCACAATAGACTATCGTAACGTATAATTTCTGCACAAAACCCGCAGAAGATAAGTAAACAAACCACACCGTACATACCTAGCAGACGAACACGATCGAACCATAGCCACTACCCCAGCAGACGATCGAGCTAGTGTGATATAATGTTTCCTGTAAAGCTCGAATGCGTGGCAGCAGATAACTGTTTAGTTCTGGCTTGAATTGACAATTTTGTTTCCCTGGTCAGGCGAGGACAGAAATTTCACGATCATCCAGTCGATGAGTGCACGATCAACTTAATTGCCGCATTTGGCGTAATGTAACAAATAAGATGATGACAAGAAAATGGCATTAAAGCACAAAACAAAGTTTCATGACAACCAAAATCACCGATTACATTGATAACTGACCATTTTTACACTTACAACTATGTGCTCAAACCGTACAAAGCAAACAAAACACACTGCGGGGAGTGTCCCGGACAGGCATTAACACTTAAGTGCACGAGTGATCAGTTCGCTTTGCTCTCATTTGTTTCATCTGCTCCGACATGGTAAGCTGGCTATGCCAAGAAACCAACATCTAAATCAGAGTTAGTTGACAAAGTGACAAAGTTACGCATCACAAAACAAAATTTAAATGTATAGACCAAAGCTGATCAGCTTCGCCCGTGATCACACGCTGACCTCATGACAATTAAGCTGGCCAATGAGAGGCAAGGAACGAAACGGCCGTCTCTTTCCGTGGTTTTCATTGGTTCGAACACTAGAGTTCTAAGCGAAATAACTTTTGTCACTGTGTACCAACCTTTGATGGCATCGTAGTCGATAAACACTTCAATCCACTTCTCATGGACCTTATTCACGCGACCCGCCATTTTGGTTTTAAAACGAGGCAGATAACGCGTACATGTCGACATGGCTGACACGTTGAAGACAACAGAGGGGTTAGCGCAGCTTCAACGACAAAATCCTTTCTGCAGTGGAGGTGACCGGCATTGTTAGATCAAAAACTATTCAAAAATAGTCACAATAGACTATCGTAACGTATAATTTCTGCACAAAACCCGCAGAAGATAAGTAAACAAACCACACCGTACATACCTAGCACTAGCAGACGAACACGATCGAACCATAGCCACTACCCCAGCAGACGATCGAGCTAGTGTGATATAATGTTTCCTGTAAAGCTCGAATGAGTGGCAGCAGATAACTGTTTAGTTCTAGCTTGAATTGACAATTTTGTTTCCCTGGTCAGGCGAGGACAGAAAATTCACGATCATCCAGTCGATGAGTGCACGATCAACTTAATTGCCGCATTTGGCGTTATGTAACAAGTAAGATGATGACAAGAAAATGTAATTAAAGCACAAAACAAAGTTTCATGACAACCAAAATCACCGATTACAATAAATAACTGACCATTTTTACACTTACAACTTTGTGCTCAAACCTTACAAAGCAAACAAAACACACTGCGGGGAGTGTCCCGGACACTGGACAGGCATCAACACTCAGTGCACGAGTGATCATTTCGCTTTGCTCTCATTTGTTTCATCTGCTCCGACATGGTAAGCTGGCTATGCCAAGAAACCAACATCTAAATCAGAGTTAGTTGACAAAGTGACAAAGTTACGCATCACAAAACAAAATTTAAATGTATAGACCAAAGCTGATCAGCTTCGCCCGTGATCACACGCTGACCTCATGACAATTAAGCTGGCCAATGAGAGGCAAGGAACGAAACGGCCGTCTCTTTCCGTAGTTTTCATTGGTTCGAACACTACTAGCGTTCTAAGCAAAATAACTTTTGTCACTGTGTACAAACCTTTGATGGCATCGTAGTCGATAAACACTTCAATCCTCTTCTCATAGCCTTTGTCACGTTGTCTTCTTGCTATTGTTCTGCCTTCCTTCATAACCCAACCATAATAATTAACAATGGAGAATGCACAACTGAGACTGCCAAGGAGAATCTTCTGCAAACACATGTTGTGATGCGTAATATCATCGAAAATTCAAGCTCTAAACCAAGGACTACTAATAGTCCTTGCTCTAAACCTAATATCAGTTAGCACGCAAAAAAAAATCACATCTAAGTAAACCAGCCAGCCTAGTACTGCTGCCACTCATTCGAGCTTTACATGAAACATTATATCACACTAGCTTGATCGTCTGCTGGTGTTCGATCGTGTTCGTCTGCTAGGGACGTACGGTGTGGTTTGTTTACTTATCTTCTGCGGGTATTGTGCAGAAATTATACGTTACGATAGTCTATTGTGACTATTTTTGAATAGTTTTTGATCTAACAATGCCGGTCACCTCCACTGCAGAAAAGATTTTGTCGTTGAAGCTGCGCTAACCCCTCTGTTGTCTTCAACGTGTCAGCCATGTCGACATGTTCGCGTTATCTGCCTCGTTTTAAAACTAACATGGCCGCCGCGTGAATAAGGTCTATAGCCTTTGTCACTTTGTCTTCTTGCTATTTTTCTGCCTTCCTTCGTAACTCAACCATAATAAATAACAATGGAGAATGCACAACTGAGACTGCCAAGGAGAATCTTCTGCAAACACATGTTGTGATGCGTAATATCATTGAAAATTCAAGCTCTAAACCTAATATCAGTTAGCACGCAAAAAAAATCACATCTAAGTAAACCAGATAGCCTAGTACTGCTGCCACTCATTCGAGCTTTACATGAAACATTATATCACACTAGCTCGATTGTCTGCTGGCGTTCGATCGTGTTCGTCTGCTAGGGACGTACGGTGTGGTTTATTTACTTATCTTCTGCGGGTATTGTGAAGAAATTATACGTTACGATAGTCTATTGTGACTATTTTTGAATAGTTTTTTATCTAACAATGCCGATCACCTCCACTGCAGAAAGGATTTTGTCGTTGAAGCTGCGCTAACCCCTCTGTTGTCTTCAACGTGTCAGCCATGTCGACATGTTCGCGTTATCTGCCTCGTTTTAAAACTAACATGGCCGCCGCGTGAATAAGGTCTATTAACCAAAAGAGTGAACCTCTTTTTATGTGACGTCAACAAATCAGTGCATCTTGAGGTCTTTTGTCCTTTTCTAAAATTCTCACTCACTGTGATGTCCGACTGTCTAATGGACATCTGTATACGTGTAGCAATTTTCCATGCAGTCTCTGCATCGTAAAACAGGAAATCTGACCTAGTCGAGTTGTTGTCTGGAATAAAAAATTAATGTCTATCCTTTGGGGCCCTAGGGCCGTATGCATAGAACGGCTAGATTTAAGTCCTGTCTTAACTCACAAGTAGCCTCAGCAAAGCACGTCCTCGGCACTCAGCTCAAATGATGTGCATGAAACGGAACAACTGTTGATTTAGTTAAGTCCGACGCCGGAGGGCATTCCCCGCCTGATTTGCATGATGACGTCACGGCCTGTCCAAAACGAGGCGGCCAATGAAAAGTAAGAGATTCCAATGCCAACATAATTGTTTGAGTCTCTTTTGAAAGATATTGAAATGAAAAGAGAGCGACAAGCTATCAAGAGTGATGGGGAGGAGATGATGTTGGTTGACATGGTGCTGCAACGTAAGCAAAATTCGTTTGCACCATTGTCCACCAAGGTGAAAATCTACAAAAGACCAGTCTGGCAGACGAGCTACGAGGCTCGGGAGTTCACAAGCAAAATCTCAAACGCACGTACAATTTATCTTCATGGTGATCTTCAAAAGGATGACAATGGTCGTAGAACATCCACTTCCTTCTGAAACTTCCATGCAACATCAGCTTGTACACGAACCCGCTGGCCATTGCTTTACTTGACTGGATGTTTGACTGATGGGAAACGGCACATGCACTCTGTCTATCAACATTTGGCCTAAATAACATGTCAATGACCTCCGTAGGTTTCAATGAATGGAACCATCAATTGAACGTTTATTGACGATTTCAGCCCAAGCATACGTTTCTGTACACTTGCCTGTCAGTTAACACCAGTAATCTGTACTAAACACTGTACAGTTTCATGTCAAACTTTCAAGTCGAGAACCACTTCAGTACCATTGAAATTAGATGTTGTCCGTGCAGTGTTCTCTTGATTTAAGTACGACTTAAGACAGCTGAGGCAGAGTGGGATATATATACTAGCGGAAAAAAGTTAGGGACGGCTCACATACGCAACCACAGCAAAGAAACGAGTGAACATATCGCAATATAATTTGGTACATGTTTACTTCATTCACTTATTAACAATACTGCAATATTTGGGTTCATTGTATTGAGTCGATTCGGATATACAGGTCCTCATACTGTTGAGGGGTCAAAATGAAAAAAAGCAAGTCTTTCATGAGTTCAATAATGCGTGTGTCCGCCGCGTTTGCGCTGCAGTTCTTCACACCTCGGCAACATAGAGTTCACCGATTTGGTAAAAAAAAGGCTTGTGGAATGGCTTGCCACTCCAGTTGGAGCAGCTGAAGCAGCTGCTGTGGGTTTCTGGGAGGCTGCTGGTTGGCCCTCACCCGCCTATCCAAGTTCGTCCCATACGTGCTCAATGAGAGTTCATGTCCAGGGAACAAGCAGTAAAATCCATCCTGACGACGCCAGCTTGCTGGATGTGGTCGTTGACGAGCCTGGCCTTGTGAGGAATAGCATTGTCATCCTGGAACATGGCGTTCGGGCCAATCTGCAGCAGGATCAGCAGAACAAGAGGGGCAAGAATCTCGTCCCTGTATCACTGGCCAGTGAGATTCCCGACCACATGGTACAGGGGGGTGCGATCATGAAGGTTGAAGCCCCCCCCCCCCCCCGACCATGACAGAGCCCCCGCCGAAGGCCACCCTCTCCTGCACTGTGTCGTCCTCGTAGCGCTCGCCCTCATGCCTCCAAATCCGCTGCCGCCCGTCAGAATGGTACAGGTTGAACCTGGACTAGTCACTAAACATGACCTTTTCCCAGTCCCGACGTGTCCACCTGAAATGGCGGCGACTCCAGGCCAGACGAGCCTGGCGATGAGCCTGTGTCAGTAGGGGACGTACAGCAGGACGACGACTCCGCAGCCGGACGTCATGCAGGCGGTTGCGGACGGTCCTCTCGCTAACGTTGGTGTTGGTGGCCGTCCTTAGCTGTCCTCTGATGACTCTGGAGGTGGTGGCCCGGTGCTGCAGCGCCTTCCGTTCAATGAAGCGATCTTCCCGAGGTGTGGTCTTTTGGGGGCGACCCGACCTGGGCCTCTTCTGGACATCGTTGGTGGCCTGGAATCGCTGATTCAGTCTTACGATGACTGAGTGGGACACTCGTAGTCGCCTGGCCACTTTGCATTTGGATACGCCCTCTTGCAGCCAGGCAATGGCTCTTCCTCTGTTGGCCGTTGTCAGCTTCTTTCTGGCAGGCATGGTGAGAAAATGGCAGCTAGCAGAAAACCAGCAGTTTGTAAAGCCAAGTTTTTTATTACAATTCACACTCCACAAAATGTCCTTGTACGTGCAAACCGAATTTTCCGTCTTACCTGCCCATGTCTTACCATGTGCACACCAGAAAACAGCGTAGTTTTTGGCGATTTTGCAGTTTGTGTCACGTGCTACAGCTTTGCGACAGAGAATCCCGTGCAGGTTTCCTGCTAACACAGCATACCCTACCCACTGGTGGATAACATGTGACAGCCATTTGATTTTGTTGACAACGGAACAGGGTGTTTCAGACAAATGAATTTAGGATGTAACATCAGTGGTCCGTCCCTAACTTTTTTCCGCCAGTATAAATGGGTTAACATGGAGCAAGATGTTTTGACTTAGTGAAGATGAGACGTCCCATGCACACTAACATTGTTGAGCTGAGCACGCAACCTCGATCTTAAGTCTGACTCAAGTCTCCCTATACACACGGCTCCTGGTCTAATGGCGCTTGCGGCTAGTAGTAGTGGCATTTGAAACTTCGCGGATGCTGGTTTTATCCTCAAGCAAGGTGTTGAACTCCCATTTCCTCTCTTCACCCAGGTAGAAATGCAGGCAGTTGATTGGTGGAGTACATGAAGATTTGTGTGAGCGCGTGTGTGTACGTATATATGTGTGTGTGTGTGTGTGTGTGTGTTTGCATGTGTGTGTGTGTGTTTGTATGTGTGTGTTTGTATGTGTGTGTGTTTGTGTGTGTGTGTTTGTATATGTGTGTGTTTGTATGTGTGTGTTTGTATGTGCGTGTGTGTTTGTGTGTGTGTGTGTGTGTGTGTGTGTTTGTGTGTGTGTATGTGTGTGTGTGTGTGTGTGTTTGTGTGTGTGGTTGTGTGTGTGTGTGTTTGTATGTGTGTGAGTTTGTATGTGTGTGTGTGTGTGTTTGTGTGTGTGTGTTTGTGTGTGTGTGTGTGTGTGTGTTTGTGCTTTTGTGTGTGTATGTGTGTGTGTGTGTTTGTGTGTGTTTTTGTGTGTGTGTTTGTGTGTGTTTGTGTGTGTTTGTTTGTTTCTTTGTGTGTGTGTTTGTGTATGTGTGTTTGTATGTGTGGGTGTGTGTTTGTGTTTGTGTGTGTGTTTGTATGTGTGTGTGTATGTGTGTGTGAGTGAGTGTGTGTGTGTGTGTGTGTGTGTGTGTATAATGGGCATAGCTGTCTAGGAATGTTCCAGCGTGTAGCGTTACAATATCTCCACGCAGCGCGGAACCGCACAGTTTCACCCAAGGTTACATGCCTCCTACAGGTGCAACATACTGCGTAGCCAGACTCGAACCGCTAGATCTCAAAGGCAATCACAAGAAATGTTAAAACAAATACCTCTTTGCCCAAGTCTACGGACCACCATGGAAGATCTTTTAAGCATCCACCCCCACGGAAATAAATCATGTGTACGAAAACTGTTGCGACGTGCTGATGTTTACCTTCTCGTAAATGTCTGACTTCTGACACTTTGGTCTTCAGCTTGAAGCAAGCTTTCATAGTAAGATTTACAATGTTGTCCTTCTTATGTGTGGTAAGACTGGAACTGAAGGATTCCAGAAAAAACACCACGATGAATGTAAAAAGGGATTGATGGAAATGACTTTTTGACGATGGCTTTCATTAGACAGACGTTGAGACGAGGAAACGAACAATATCAAACACAGACCGATTTATCTCCGTAGATTCTTCCAGTGCGAGATCTGAGATTTCGATGTATTGGACATTCGTCCAGTTATTGTCTCAAAATGCAGTCACACCTAGACTGCAGCCCGATCCTCCAAAGAACATTGAATGGACTGCCAGTTGCTGTGAAAGTATATTATCACCGGCACGTGAAAAGAGCAAAAGGATGGATCTCTGCTGAGCGACACTTTCCCATGAATAATTTGATCTCATCAATAAATTCACATGCATTGCAATAACTGGGCACAAGATGGTTGATTATTAGACGTGTTCTGTGATGTGCTGAGCTAAAGTTGCGTTTTAATTGGGCGAAGTACCCGATGTGAAGGAAGCCAAAGTGGACTCAAGTGATCTTCCAATCAGAGACTGCTGCATACGAACACTCCGCCAGTGACTGGAGGGATATGCGCATGCCACTGCCTCATTACTGAGTGACATGATAAGCCAGGTAAGAGCTATTTTAATCATAGCATTGACTGTCACTTACATCTAAGGTCGACATGACAGAAAAGTCGAATACAGCAAGCATATAAAAAAACTATTTAAAACTATGTAATGACCTTCGTTTTATGTTTTATCGTTGCCTGTAGACCATGGGATAATGTTCTGGAATCGGATATTTAGTGGCAGTTCCGTACTGTAAAAACTATTCTAACCATAACTTTTTTTAGCTGTCGCATCCTGGATGGAAAGGACTTGGATGATGTATTTAACTGCATATAATGGTTAATGTATACAACAAAGAATTCATGTTATTATGATGGCGCAACAATAATCCTCATTCAACTCCAGGTTCAATCCTTGTCTCTGTGATGTACTGATTTTACGTATGGTCATACAGTGCAAGTTTTATTTCCTTTATTGACGGGTCGTCGGGCGCAATAAAGCAATCAATCAGTCGATCAATGATAAGCCATGTCGGTTGCTGACCACGGTTCTTTATTTTTCAAATGATAAGCCAGGTAGAATCAAGTAGCCACATGGCCAAAGCTCGGCTTCTCTCGCTCCGTTGACCACATGTTAATTTGATTAATGGAACAATTTAAATAAACGTTCGATGTATTCTACCTAAAGCTTTAAGATATTGATATTCCGCCCTGTGACAAGATCCTCTTTCCAGAGTCATACTGTAAAGCCAGGTTTAAACACGGGCACAAATCTTCACGCCGGCATAGTCAGTCGCATTTTGGAAAGGTCTTACTGGAACGTTCAGGGGTTATGTATGTTTGATTGTCAGATCGATCGAATACTATCGAACGCGAATGTGATGCAACTTTTTCCTCTTTTAAAGAAGAAATATCTTCACAAGTTATATTGGAAACAATTGCGAAAAGGTCGTTCGGTATGTTGACCAAATGATTGGTGAGTCAGTGCAAATAACTGTTGACTTGAAATGGGTTTGTTAAATTGATGATGTTTCCAGATCTATCAGCCGCTGCATGCGATGCAAGGCAATAGACTCCGTAAATCATTAGAGACTGTCGAAGCAAATCAAGTCTCCATTTCCTTATCTATTCGTTTTTTACGAATTGCGTAGGGAGACGCGGTGAGTCGATTTTACCCCAACCAAGAGGAGATTGTAGGCTTGGAGATTTATCCAGCGTCTGAATCCATCTCCCACTGGAAACCCTTCAGTTTTTATGTTGGCCGCCATCATTTGTTGTCAAGGTGCATGCAGAGAAGAAACCACAATGAAAACGGGTCTTTCCCGTTTGCCGGGTCACGGCGTCCTATTGTTCTGGCGGCCTCCATAAATAGCCTTCCACTACGTGTAAAGCACTTTTGTTTTAAGCATTCTAGCTGGAGAGTAAGTAGGGGATCATTCGTTCTAAGTAAGTAGAGGATCATTCGTTTTAAGTAAGTAGGGGATCATTCGTTCTAAGTAAGTAGGGGATCATTCGTTCTAAGTAAGTAGAGGATCATTCGTTTTAAGTAAGTAGGGGATCATTCGTTCTAAACAAACCGGTGGATGCTCATGCCTGGTGATGCAGTCGACGCATGTCCGAAAATCCTTCCCCACACATTATCTGTGGGCAGCATCGAGGTGGCTTTTCCAGTTGAAAACCTACCTGGCGCGAGGTGAAGATAAGAGACGTGGCGTCACGTGATGAAAGCTTGGTCGTTCAGGATGTCTGTGCGCCGATCACGATTTGCCAAGCTCGGTCACTGACCCCGGACTCTGCGTTTGACTCAATTGCGTGTGTCTCGCTCAGACACCGCTCAGTGGCGTCTGTCTTCGAGCGCGTTTGTTAGGCGTAGAATCTCGAGAGGATATCGAGGGCTAGGCGTTGCCTACATTTCTCGCTTATTAGCCGTAGGTACGTCTCGCTCGCCCTCGACTAGCCATCGAGGCGAGCCACTTGCCTAACAAACGCGCCCTTGAATTCGGACTAGATCGTCTGGTTGTGGTTTTCACCGCTGTAACAAAGGACAACTGATGCGATGAAATAGACAATTATATGAAAACCTTATTGATGAATTAGACGATGATAATAAAAACCGATTTGATGAAATAGACACTCATCAGGAAAACCGATTTGATGAATTAAACAATGAGAAAGAAAACTGATTTGATGAAATAGACAATGATAAGGAAACACTGATTTGATGACTTAAACAATGATAAGGAAAAACTGATTTGATGACTTAGACAATGATAAGGAAAACTGATTTGATGAGTTAGACAGTGATAAGGAAAAAAACGATTTGATGAAATAGACAACGATAAGAAAAACAGATTTGATGAATCAGACAATAATAAGGAAAACCAATTTGATGAAATAGATAATTATAAGGAAAAACTGATTTGATGAATTAGATAGTGATAAGGTAACCCGATTTGATGAATTAAACAATTATAAGGAAACACCGACTTTATGAATTAGACCATTATAAGGAAACCGATTTAATGAATTAGAGTGATAAGGAAAACTGATTTGATGAATTAGACAGCGATAAGGAAAATCCGATTTGATTAATTCGACGATGATTAGGAAACTAATGCAATTAATTAGCAATGATAAGGACAACCGATTTGATGAATTAGATAAAGATGCCAGGGCAATTTTTCGAAATTTTTTTATGGAGGGTGCGATAAGTCTCACCAATGCAACAGTTGATGTATAGTATTAACGGACTCTTGCTTCTAAACGTCAGTACTGTTATTTGTTGTTTGCAAGTTGTTGTCACGCATACTCTGCACAATGAAGGCTACACGGTTTTACCCGGGTTTCTTGATAGTCCTACTAATTCCCCTTATTTGTAAATAGAAATTTAGAGAATCTGGCTCTCGACATAATTTTTATTGTCTTCTTTCTCTGTCGGTATCGTGCCCCGTGACTAGGCTGACAGTATTTAAAACTGTCCGTAGGGCTTGCCTTTCATTAAGTTTGTGATCACTCATCTACCGCGTAAATACTGTTTTTGTTTGCTTGATCTCTTCTACTCATGTCCAGTCTTCAATATTAGAATGGCGAGATCTATGGCCTAAACGTTCCTTTTAATGTAGGCAAGAAAGCGTTCATTTGATATTTTTCACGTTTTACGAGTTGATATAAAGTTCTCGGTAAATTTGGTCATCGACTTGTACGGTAATATTTTATTCCCATGAAAACTATGCATTCGCATGTTCCACTGAGAGAGAAATCAATGGCTTTCGTTGGAGCTAAACACAATAGATGATGACTGCTTGTAAAACACAAAATACTCATGTGTTGTTAATTCGCGTTTATGAGAAGATGAACAATTATTATCTTCACCCCATATCTCTCTCTCTCTCTCTCTCTCTCTCTCTCTGTCTCTCTCTCTCTCTGTCTCTCTCTCACTCTCTCTCTTTCTCTCTCTCTGTCTCTCTCTCTCTGTCTCTCTCTCTTTCTCTCTCTCTCTCTCTCTCTCTCTCTCTCTCTCTCTCTCATCCGCGCCTCCCCATGCGATTTGTAAAAGGCGAATAACTGAGAAAATCGAGAATGGACTTGCTGTAACTGCCCTGGTGATTTCTGTGATCAGTTGCGTATCACAGCCTACACAGGTTGATAGGTCCTCCTCCTCCTCTCCCCCTCCCCTCCCCCTCCCCTCCCCCCCCCCCTCTCCTTCCTCCTCCTCCTCCTCCTCCTCCTCCTCCTCCTCCTCCTCCTCCTCCTCCTCCTCCTCCTCCTCCTCCTCCTCCTCCTCCTCCTCCTCCTCTCCTCCTCTTCCTCCTCCTTCTCCTCCTCCTCCTCCTCCTCCTCTGTCTCTGTCTCTGTCTCTGTCTCTCTGTGTCTGCCCCTCTCTATGTCTGTCCTTCTCTGTCTCTGTCTCTCTGGGTCTGTCTTTCCGTGTCAGTCTCTCTGTCTCTCTGT
>JAWQFJ010035617.1:2500-14880 GCA_034096865.1 Theodoxus fluviatilis
TGCATGCAAAACACATCACTTGTTGGTTTCAATATATGTAACTTCAGTTTCATGGACATGTATTCCCTACCTTGTTTCATCTTGGAGACATGAAGTTTGTCTATTGCTGTACTGAAACATTCTGCATGCAAAACACATCACTTGTTGGTTTCAATATATGTAACTTCAGTTTCATGGACATGTATTCCCTACCTTGTTTCATCTTGGAGACATGAAGTTTGTCTATTGCTGTACTGAAACATTCTGCATGCAAAACACATCACTTTTTGATTGCAATATATGTAACCTCAGTTTCATGGACATGTATTCCACTTTGTTTCATGGAATTTTGCACTTCATATTGGAGACATAAAGTTTGTTTTATTGCTGTACTGACTCATTCTGCATGCAAAACAGATCATTTGTTGATTGCAATTTATGCAACCTCAGTTTCATGAACATGTATTCCCTATCTTGTTTCACGAAATGTTGCACTTCATCTTAAATAGTTGGAGTTTGTTTATTGTTGAATGCAAAAGACATGTATATTGTAGTAGAACTAAACTAAGAAGAGTGCTTTTGGACACTTATTTTAAGTGTTTCATTTTTATGCCAACTGAACTGTGTCCTTGTGGACAAGATCAAGTGTCTCTTCTCTTAAAACAATGTGCATGCAGAGCAGATGTTTGTTGTATTGGAATTCATCTGAATTCAATTTTCATTTATACTTATTTAAAACCCGTTTTTGTTTATGGATATTGAACTGTGCCCGTGTAGACAATATAACTTTTTTGTTCTCTTAAGTTAATTTGCATGCAAAATAGATGTTTGTAGTGTTAGAATTCATTTGAATCCAATTTTATTGCCACTTAAAACCTGTTGTTGTTTGTGGATACTGAGCTGTACCCTTGCTGACAAGATTAAGAGTCTGTTGCTGTTTGTGGATACTGAGCTGTACCCTTGCTGACAAGATGAAGAGTCTGTTGCTGTTTGTGGATACTGAGCTGTACCCTTGCTGACAAGATGAAGAGTCTGTTGCTGTTTGTGGATACTGAGCTGTACCCTTGCTGACAAGATGAAGAGTCTGTTGCTGTTTGTGGATACTGAGCTGTACCCTTGCTGACAAGATGAAGAGTCTGTTGCTGTTTGTGGATACTGAGCTGTACCCTTGCTGACAAGATGAAGAGTCTGTTGCTGTTTGTGGATACTGAGCTGTACCCTTGCTGACAAGATGAAGAGTCTGTTGCTGTTTGTGGATACTGAGCTGTACCCTTGCTGACAAGATGAAGAGTCTGTTGCTGTTTGTGGGTACTGAGCTGTACCCTTGCTGACAAGATGAAGAGTCTGTTGCTGTTTGTGGGTACTGAGCTGTACCCTTGCTGACAAGATGAAGAGTCTGTTGCTGTTTGTGGTACTGAGCTGTACCCTTGCTGACAAGATGAAGAGTCTGTTGCTGTTTGTGGGTACTGAGCTGTACCCTTGCTGACAAGATGAAGAGTCTGTTGCTGTTTGTGGATACTGAGCTGTACCCTTGCTGACAAGATGAAGAGTCTGTTGCTGTTTGTGGATACTGAGCTGTACCCTTGCTGACAAGATGAAGAGTCTGTTGCTGTTTGTGGGTACTGAGCTGTACCCTTGCTGACAAGATGAAGAGTCTGTTGCTGTTTGTGGATACTGAGCTGTACCCTTGCTGACAAGATGAAGAGTCTGTTGCTGTTTGTGGATACTGAGCTGTACCCTTGCTGACAAGATGAAGAGTCTGTTGCTGTTTGTGGATACTGAGCTGTACCCTTGCTGACAAGATGAAGAGTCTGTTGCTGTTTGTGGATACTGAGCTGTACCCTTGCTGACAAGATGAAGAGTCTGTTGCTGTTTGTGGATACTGAGCTGTACCCTTGCTGACAAGATGAAGAGTCTGTTGCTGTTTGTGGATAGTGAGCTGTACCCTTGCTGACAAGATGAAGAGTCTGTTGCTGTTTGTGGATACTGAGCTGTACCCTTGCTGACAAGATGAAGAGTCTGTTGCTGTTTGTGGATAGTGAGCTGTACCCTTGCTGACAAGATGAAGAGTCTGTTGCTGTTTGTGGATACTGAGCTGTACCCTTGCTGACAAGATGAAGAGTCTGTTGCTGTTTGTGGGTACTGAGCTGTACCCTTGCTGACAAGATGAAGAGTCTGTTGCTGTTTGTGGATACTGAGCTGTACCCTTGCTGACAAGATGAAGAGTCTGTTGCTGTTTGTGGATACTGAGCTGTACCCTTGCTGACAAGATGAAGAGTCTGTTGCTGTTTGTGGATACTGAGCTGTACCCTTGCTGACAAGATGAAGAGTCTGTTGCTGTTTGTGGGTACTGAGCTGTACCCTTGCTGACAAGATGAAGAGTCTGTTGCTGTTTGTGGATACTGAGCTGTACCCTTGCTGACAAGATGAAGAGTCTGTTGCTGTTTGTGGGTACTGAGCTGTACCCTTGCTGACAAGATGAAGAGTCTGTTGCTGTTTGTGGATACTGAGCTGTACCCTTGCTGACAAGATGAAGAGTCTGTTGCTGTTTGTGGATACTGAGCTGTACCCTTGCTGACAAGATGAAGAGTCTGTTGCTGTTTGTGGATACTGAGCTGTACCCTTGCTGACAAGATGAAGAGTCTGTTGCTGTTTGTGGGTACTGAGCTGTACCCTTGCTGACAAGATGAAGAGTCTGTTGCTGTTTGTGGATACTGGGCTGTACCCTTGCTGACAAGATGAAGAGTCTGTTGCTGTTTGTGGATACTGAGCTGTACCCTTGCTGACAAGATGAAGAGTCTGTTGCTGTTTGTGGATACTGAGCTGTACCCTTGCTGACAAGATGAAGAGTCTGTTGCTGTTTGTGGATACTGAGCTGTACCCTTGCTGACAAGATGAAGAGTCTGTTGCTGTTTGTGGATACTGAGCTGTACCCTTGCTGACAAGATGAAGAGTCTGTTGCTGTTTGTGGATACTGAGCTGTACCCTTGCTGACAAGATGAAGAGTCTGTTGCTGTTTGTGGATACTGAGCTGTACCCTTGCTGACAAGATGAAGAGTCTGTTGCTGTTTGTGGATACTGAGCTGTACCCTTGCTGACAAGATGAAGAGTCTGTTGCTGTTTGTGGATACTGAGCTGTACCCTTGCTGACAAGATGAAGAGTCTGTTGCTGTTTGTGGATACTGAGCTGTACCCTTGCTGACAAGATGAAGAGTCTGTTGCTGTTTGTGGATACTGAGCTGTACCCTTGCTGACAAGATGAAGAGTCTGTTGCTGTTTGTGGATACTGAGCTGTACCCTTGCTGACAAGATGAAGAGTCTGTTGCTGTTTGTGGATACTGAGCTGTACCCTTGCTGACAAGATGAAGAGTCTGTTGCTGTTTGTGGATACTGAGCTGTACCCTTGCTGACAAGATGAAGAGTCTGTTGCTGTTTGTGGATACTGAGCTGTACCCTTGCTGACAAGATGAAGAGTCTGTTGCTGTTTGTGGATACTGAGCTGTACCCTTGCTGACAAGATGAAGAGTCTGTTGCTGTTTGTGGGTACTGAGCTGTACCCTTGCTGACAAGATGAAGAGTCTGTTGCTGTTTGTGGATACTGAGCTGTACCCTTGCTGACAAGATGAAGAGTCTGTTGCTGTTTGTGGATACTGAGCTGTACCCTTGCTGACAAGATGAAGAGTCTGTTGCTGTTTGTGGATACTGAGCTGTACCCTTGCTGACAAGATGAAGAGTCTGTTGCTGTTTGTGGATACTGAGCTGTACCCTTGCTGACAAGATGAAGAGTCTGTTGCTGTTTGTGGATACTGAGCTGTACCCTTGCTGACAAGATGAAGAGTCTGTTGCTGTTTGTGGATACTGAGCTGTACCCTTGCTGACAAGATGAAGAGTCTGTTGCTGTTTGTGGATACTGAGCTGTACCCTTGCTGACAAGATGAAGAGTCTGTTGCTGTTTGTGGATACTGAGCTGTACCCTTGCTGACAAGATGAAGAGTCTGTTGCTGTTTGTGGATACTGAGCTGTACCCTTGCTGACAAGATGAAGAGTCTGTTGCTGTTTGTGGGTACTGAGCTGTACCCTTGCTGACAAGATGAAGAGTCTGTTGCTGTTTGTGGATACTGGGCTGTACCCTTGCTGACAAGATGAAGAGTCTGTTGCTGTTTGTGGGTACTGAGCTGTACCCTTGCTGACAAGATGAAGAGTCTGTTGCTGTTTGTGGATACTGGGCTGTACCCTTGCTGACAAGATGAAGAGTCTGTTGCTGTTTGTGGATACTGAGCTGTACCCTTGCTGACAAGATGAAGAGTCTGTTGCTGTTTGTGGATACTGGGCTGTACCCTTGCTGACAAGATGAAGAGTCTGTTGCTGTTTGTGGATACTGAGCTGTACCCTTGCTGACAAGATGAAGAGTCTGTTGCTGTTTGTGGATACTGGGCTGTACCCTTGCTGACAAGATGAAGAGTCTGTTGCTGTTTGTGGATACTGAGCTGTACCCTTGCTGACAAGATGAAGAGTCTGTTGCTGTTTGTGGATACTGAGCTGTACCCTTGCTGACAAGATGAAGAGTCTGTTGCTGTTTGTGGATACTGAGCTGTACCCTTGCTGACAAGATGAAGAGTCTGTTGCTGTTTGTGGATACTGGGCTGTACCCTTGCTGACAAGATGAAGAGTCTGTTGCTGTTTGTGGATACTGAGCTGTACCCTTGCTGACAAGATGAAGAGTCTGTTGCTGTTTGTGGATAATGGCTGTACCCTTGCTGACAAGATGAAGAGTCTGTTGCTGTTTGTGGATACTGAGCTGTACCCTTGCTGACAAGATGAAGAGTCTGTTGCTGTTTGTGGATACTGAGCTGTACCCTTGCTGACAAGATGAAGAGTCTGTTGCTGTTTGTGGATACTGAGCTGTACCCTTGCTGACAAGATGAAGAGTCTGTTGCTGTTTGTGGATACTGAGCTGTACCCTTGCTGACAAGATGAAGAGTCTGTTGCTGTTTGTGGGTACTGAGCTGTGCCCTTGCTGACAAGATGAAGAGTCTGTTGCTGTTTGTGGATAGTGAGCTGTACCCTTGCTGACAAGATGAAGAGTCTGTTGCTGTTTGTGGATACTGAGCTGTACCCTTGCTGACAAGATGAAGAGTCTGTTGCTGTAATGAGAAAGTGAGGCAGCATATGCAGACTGTTTTGAAGATAATTGAAACCATATTACTGAAACCTTATATTATGTTATTATATTATTGAAACATTATTGAAACCATATTAGTGCCATATCTATGTGGTTGTATTGCTCAGTGTGTGTGTGTGTTCATGCGAGTGTATATGGATGTGTGTGTATTCATGTTTGTGTGTGTATGTGTGTATATGCATATGTGTGTGTGTGTGTGTGTGTGCGAGAGCATGTGTGTGTATATGCGTGTGTGTGTGTGTGTGTGTCTCTGTTTGTGTGTATGGTCATGCGCGTGTATATGCATTTGTGTGTATTCATGATTGTGTATGTATATTAATATGTGTATGAGTGTGTGTGTGTGTGTATGCATGTGTGTGTGTGCATGCGCGCGCACGCATGTGTGTGTGTGTCTGTGCGGGTGTGCGGGTGTGATCATGTGTGTGTATATGCGCCCCCGCGTGTGTGTGTGTGTTTCTATACCTGCAGGCATGCATGTATGTGTAAGTGTGCACTTGCTTGTGTGTGTGTCTGCTTGTGTTTCAAATCATTGATATAGCCATAACTATGCTCGGAGTAAGATATTTTACAGAAGCCTTTGTAACACGGTGTACACTCCAAACTGTCTGATGGAGTGTTGTGTTTGTAAGAGCTTAATGTATCCTGACTTGGAGAGGTTATTGTGTTTTTTTCTAAAGTAGATTTATGTTTGTTTGTTTGTTTTTTGTTTTTATGTTTGTTTGTTTGTTTAGGTAACTTCAGGTGGAGTACACACTACTTCTCAGAAGCCTTTGTAGCAATGTGTAGTCTCCAGTCTGTCTGATGGAGTTTTGGGTTAGTGTGGGCTTCATGCACCCAGGCTTGGAGAGGTTTTTCCCATTTTTTAAAAAGTTTTTTCAGTAATGAATAATCTTCAATACTTCTTTTGTACATGTTTACATCATATGTTCTGAGAGGTGGAGATGATGAATTCCATATCTAATCATCTGCCCTATGCTATGTTGTCCTTGTTATGACTCATTTTGAATGCATAATTTCATACTGAACTGGAACACTTCTTATTAGGCATGTCCTTGACATGTTTCAATTTCAATACATCAATAAACATTTTCATGTTGGAAATTAATATGCCCTTTTGTAATTTTTTGTGTTTTATTGGAGAGAATGTTGTCTGGAGATGAATTTGCATACTTGTGTTGGATGACCATATGGGCTGCTAGTCTGGAGATAGCGGCAAAAGACAGACTGTTGTCATGGAAACACTGCCTGCTTACCTGCACACACCACTACAAGACAGTTGTCATGGAAACACTGCCTGCTTACCTGCAGACACCACTACAAGACTGTTGTCATGGAAACACTGCATGCTTACCTGCACACACCACTACAAGACTATTGTCATGGAAACACTGCCTGCTTACCTGCACACACCATTACAAGACAGACTGTTGTCATGGAAACACTGCCTGCTTACCTGCACACACCACTACAAGACTGTTGTCATGGAAACACTGCCTGCTTACCTGCACACACCACTACAAGACTGTTGTCATGGAAACACTGCCTGCTTACCTGCACACACCACTACAAGACAGACTGTTGTCATGGAAACACTGCCTGCTTACCTGCACACACCACTACAAGACAGACTGTTGTCATGGAAACACTGCCTGCTTACCTGCACACACCAGTACAAGACAGACTGTTGTCATGGAAACACTGCCTGCTTACCTGCACACACCACTACAAGACTGTTGTCATGGAAACACTGCCTGCTTACCTGCACACACCAGTACAAGACAGACTGTTGTCATGGAAACACTGCCTGCTTACCTGCACACACCACTACAAGACTGTTGTCATGGAAACACTGCCTGCTTACCTGCACACACCACTACAAGACTGTTGTCATGGAAACACTGCCTGCTTACCTGCACACACCACTACAAGACTGACTGTTGTCATGGAAACACTGCCTGCTTACCTGCACACACCACTACAAGACAGACTGTTGTCATGGAAACACTGCCTGCTTACCTGCACACACCACTACAAGACTGTTGTCATGGAAACACTGCCTGCTTACCTGCACACACCACTACAAGACTGTTGTCATGGAAACACTGCCTGCTTACCTGCACACACCACTACAAGACTGTTGTCATGGAAACACTGCCTGCTTACCTGCACACACCACTACAGAGACTGTTGTCATGGAAACACTGCCTGCTTACCTGCACACACCACTACAAGACAGACTGTTGTCATGGAAACACTGCCTGCTTACCTGCACACACCACTACAAGACATGCTGTTGTCATGGAAACACTGCCTGCTTACCTGCACACACCACTACAAGACTGTTGTCATGGAAACACTGCCTGCTTACCTGCACACACCACTACAAGACTGTTGTCATGGAAACACTGCCTGCTTACCTGCACACACCACTACAAGACTGTTGTCATGGAAACACTGCCTGCTTACCTGCACACACCACTACAAGACAGGCTGTTGTCATGGAAACACTGCCTGCTTACCTGCACACACCACTACAAGACTGTTGTCATGGAAACACTGCCTGCTTACCTGCACACACCACTACAAGACTGTTGTCATGGAAACACTGCCTGCTTACCTGCACACACCACTACAAGACTGTTGTCATGGAAACACTGCCTGCTTACCTGCACACACCACTACAAGACTGTTGTCATGGAAACACTGCCTGCTTACCTGCACACACCACTACAAGACAGACTGTTGTCATGGAAACACTGCCTGCTTACCTGCACACACCACTACAAGACTGTTGTCATGGAAACACTGCCTGCTTACCTGCACACACCACTACAAGGACTGTTGTCATGGAAACACTGCCTGCTTACCTGCACACACCACTACAAGACTGTTGTCATGGAAACACTGCCTGCTTACCTGCACACACCACTACAAGACTGTTGTCATGGAAACACTGCCTGCTTACCTGCACACACCACTACAAGACTGTTGTCATGGAAACACTGCCTGCTTACCTGCACACACCACTACAAGACAGTGTTGTCATGGAAACACTGCCTGCTTACCTGCACACACCACTACAAGACAGACTGTTGTCATGGAAACACTGCCTGCTTACCTGCACACACCACTACAAGACAGACTGTTGTCATGGAAACACTGCCTGCTTACCTGCACACACCACTACAAGACAGGCTGTTGTCATGGAAACGCTGCCTGCTTACCTGCACACACCACTACAAGACTGTTGTCATGGAAACACTGCCTGCTTACCTGCACACACCACTACAAGACAGGCTGTTGTCATGGAAACACTGCCTGCTTACCTGCAGACAGCAGAAAGATCTTTTCTCACAGACCCAAGCACTTTTCATTTAAATGCCATTCAGGCAGCAGGCAAAACCAGAGCCATATTTTCCTGCAATGAAGAAGTACTTAGGCTCACTCATGCAGCTGCTGTGTTATGTCAACATTTTGTGTGAGCTGAAGACACAAATAGAAATAGTTATCAAGCCCATGTATCCTGGGCCCAGGGCTACACATCTCCACCCAAAGCAGGCAACTTCAGCACTGCCCAGTGCCACACAGCGGTCACCAAGGAGGCAATCTTGCCCAATACCTGTCACGTGTCAGTGCTCACCACACCTTTCATGGCAAACTTGTCCCGTGCAATTACGCTGAAACGCTGATTTAAAATAAATTATATCTCACGCGTTTTGGGGTCTACTGTCCAATCTGCTCTATCTGTACTAAGTTCGGAGAAAACCAAATTCATTAGGTGATCAACATTCTCGATTTCGAGCAACATTTTCCCTGTATTACTATTACGCTAATAAGTTATAGCTATCGCGCAATTTACACGCACTAACGAGAAAGAGCATGTCCTCGATACACTGCATTCGAAGAAAGAACACGCAACACGATCATTTCATTCAAATGCACAGCCAAAGCCTGCCAGCCTTGTGTCCAAACACTCCAAACCTCACTGCGCAGTCTTGAGCGTACCAAAGATTATAAAAACCGCTGGCGCTGAACCTCCAGGTTTTGGCATTTAAAAAAAGATTGGGTTCGAACCCGCAACCTCTCGAGAAAAGAGAGGGAAAACACACACACACATAAAAACACAAAAAACCACAACCTCTCGAAAAAAGAGAAGAAAAAAAAAGTTTCAGCGCAGAATCAAACCTGGTCATGCATGACCAAGAGTCGAACGCTCTACCAGCTGAGCCATTAGAGAATTGCTTTGACGGAGTGTTTGTAAAGCATGTAAATCCACTTCTAAGCTATCGGCCCAGGAACAATCAACCATATATTTTAAACATGATGGATAGGTTCAGGAAGCTCCTATTATGACATGTTTTGCTTTCCTTTGGCATGTCATAGACGCTGAATTAACACTCACACAGTCACACAGAGGAGGAAGTGTATTATAGATGTTCAACCCAGACATGTGCATTCGTACTCATTCAGTGATTCACGCACACACCGTGTGTGGTACTGCTACCGAGTACCGTCATTCTACAAGCAACGAGTCAATCCTGTTAACACGATTCATAACTGGTAGGTTTTTAGGCTAGATTCGCTTCGAAAAGTTGCAGAAAATCTGATGGTGGTAACAATCTGACGGTATAACAAGTTTTGACAAGGAAAAAACCAAGCAAGTAATCATTCTGACCGTTGTCAGCCATGTTCACCACGACAACGGCAGGATTCTAACGCATCATGAAGAAGGCTGAAATGGTCGGTGTCGGTGGTTGTTGTGACTCTTGACCGGTACTGTACTCCATGCACCTTAACGGTCCGTGTGATTCGGGTGTAATCTTAAGCTTAACGACGTTTATTGGCAGTATTACACCCGAATCACACAGAGCACAAACTTTGCGCAGCTGAGTGCGAGAATCTGGGTCACGTGTCGGCGTCTATTTTCATGGCTCGTGAGTGCCTGGCTAAAGTGCGTTAGAATCCTGCCCTTTTCACCCTCTGTTTGCAGAAGCTCCTAATCTCGCTGGAAACAAGATTTCATACTCTTGTCGTGGAACCAAACGACGACAAGAGTGACCTGATTTTTCAATACAAACACTGTATTCATTTTGTTGTTTAGACTGCAAGTGTAACTTTTCTGACTTGCGTTCCACTCAACACATTTTTCACCTAGTGGACATGTACTCGATTAATTGACTCGATTAAATTGAACTGATGTATTTGATATACATTTGTATTAATCCGGAAAAATTATGAAATCATACTTCATTCATTCGAGCATTAGTCTTGACAGCGTTCAGCGGACGAAGTAAACATCAATCTACTTCGACCATAACGTAAGTGCGAGTTGCAGACGAAACTATCACCGTCACATGACACGGTGACGCCGAATGTCAAATCACTGCTATCTTACGGTCGTAATTATCGGACAAAGTCTGAATAATCTGAGAAAGAAAATCGAATTGGTTTATTATGTGTATGAATACGAGTTTTTTTAATCGACTTCAGTCAATTTCGCGCTGCCTTGCAGTGATGATTTGAATACGAAGCAGGGCCCGTATTCACGACGGCGATTTATCTTTTTAACACTCGATTTATCTCCTATCCCCGATTTATCTTGACTTCGGTTTAAATTCTCCTATTCATGACGGCGATTTAGCCCTAAACTCGCGTCAAAGCAGAGTGTTAAACTATTCTCCCGAAGTCGGCAAGATAAATAGATAAACCGGGGTTATCGAGAGAGGCAAGATGGCAGCGATTGTGCTTAAGAAACGAATTCATGACAATCTGTTAAGGAAAAACCGAGTATTCCGAGACCGAAGGCACCCGTTAGAAGTATTTAATGATGAAGAGGTGTTCAGAAAGTTTCGATTCCATCGAAAGGAAATCTTGGCCATCACCGACGAGATCCATAAAGAAATCCGTCGAACCCAGAATTATTCAAAGGCACAGCAACCGAAAGAATGACGTCGTCAGGCACTTATGACGCTATCACGCATTTTGCACGTGTTAACTCTACACATTCTTTCATAGACAATCTACACTCACAAACACAAGTAATCATACACGTTCTTTGCTACATGAACAAAGTTACAAACCACCTCCACATTCTTCCACGTTCGCAAGCACGTCTACTTCACATTCTTCCTCAACACCAGCCTCACGCCCGTCCTGCAAGTCCTTCTTGCGCTTAGATTTTATGTAAGCGGCGCATTTCAGGACCAACACACTCATTTCGGTTTCACTGAAGTTTTTTGCCCTTGCCTTTCTCTCTTTTTTCTTGCTAGCCATTTTTTTCTATCTACTCCACGTATTTAGATATAGATCAGTGTCTACGCGAAGAAAACACAACGTAACCACGGAAATGAATAACAACAAACGTGTGTGCGCATGCGTACATGAGGTCAAGGTCGTCTGAGTTGACCGAGACCAAGATTTAGCAAAACCCGCGTTATTTTCGCGTCGTGAATAGGGATTTATCCTAGCACCTAAACTCGCAATAGCTAAATCGGGTTTAGAGATAAATCGGTGTTAAAATAAATCGCCGTCGTGAATACGGGCCCAGTCGTCTGCAAGGCGAAAACGATCTCGAAGCCAGCGAAGCCGAAGTTTCGACCATGAATGGAAAAAATCGTATTACGACCGTCAACCACTTTCTCTTCAAACCTCGATTCTGAAAATTTGATACATTCAATCGGACCTAACTTCCAGTTAGTGTGCAAAATCTCAAGGAAATCCGTCCAGTAGTTTTTGAGATATAAGCCGTGGAGTCGGGACAGACAGACAGACAGACAGACACACACACACACACACACACACACACACACACACACACACACACACACACACACACACACACACACACACACACACACACACACAGATAAAGTCTGTAGGACCTCCAGTAAACCATGAGGGATACTTCTTTCTCCTTTACCAGTGTTCTCAAATTCAGTGTTCGTCATTAAACAGCTTCAAAAAAAGAATTGACACGATGTTCAAAGACTACATGTACTGTGATGATGTTGGCCACCCGCTGCTGTTGCCACTATACCACTCTCTGCCACTCATAAGCCACCGGAAGAAAAGTATAGAGAATAGGCACGATCTTTTAAGATCGTTAGAACTAGGGTAGTAAAAAGTGAGAGTAGCCATAAGTACTGATCAAAAGATCAGATAAAGGCCTCGCGGCCTAAGACATCTGAGGACATATCTATCTATCCAAATTCATTCTCTG
>JAWQFJ010035618.1:0-10748 GCA_034096865.1 Theodoxus fluviatilis
GTAAGGTAGTGATTGTAGTCAGTAACTCCTTACAGTAGAAGTGAACACGGTTTGAGTGAGTTATCTGCCCTTAGACTACAATTGAGAGTTATGGCTAGCTAGCGCTTTAGAACAATAACTTTGGCGATGAAGGCAAATGAGTGATATAGATTTTAAATGGATAACTTACTGTTTACAGTTTGTTGATGAGCAGGAGGTGGAGGAAGGGGAGAAGGACGAGGAGCGCGCTGTGGCATCAGTTGACTTCCAAACATCTGCTGTCTGGTCTGGGGTGAAGTGATGATGCAGACGATGATGCGGACGGCTAGTGCTGCCAATTCAAGGGGAGGATCCGAGTTGCCGGCATTGCAGGACAGGCCGGTTTCGTCCTCGTCAGGGCTCCTGAAACTGTGAAAGCAATTTCATATTTCAGTCATAGACGCCACCGTTTCAATATTAATTATTTTAGCAACAATTATTCTTAATGGCGTCATATGAACTCTTCTAGAAAAATTGCACACTTTACGATCTCTTCCTTAACTGAAATGAAATCCTAGTAATGCGAGAGAGAGAGAGAGAGAGAGAGAGAGAGAGAGAGAGAGAGAGAGAGAGAGAGAGAGAGAGAGTTCATCAGGCACATGCTAAAGCAGAAAGACGGTTGAATGGATGGGTGAATGGACGGTTGTTGGCGGAATTACAATTAGCTATTATACTCTAGCTGACAATTATAATCACTAGAAATTACATACTCCAGATCATGCAGTATAGGCTGCAAAGTCGACACATACGCGTGGACTGGAGGAAACTCACAGGTCTAAGTAAATATATTCTCAAAGACTGCATGTTCATCAATAGACAATTAAGACCAATTAATAATGAGAAAACATATATAATAAGAGCCACGTAACCTGATAAATTTGGTGTCACTGTCAGATGAAAAACTGTCGATCGAGTTCATGAAGGCAGTGCAGTCCTTCGAGTGAAGGAGCTGGAAGCTGGGTGAGGAATGCCGGGCACAACTGTAATTGGCGGGCAGCTAGGCGCTGGCACAATAACATCCTTCTCCAATTTCCAGAGCTCTCCCAGTCCAAAGGCCAAGCGGGCCTAGCCTCCGACCTATTTTGACGGATGCAGCTTGCGCTATAGGACTGGCCATGATTTTCCCTCGCCGCTCTGAATAGGTCAAGCTATCACGTCCTATTGCTCGCAATGCGTGTACGAACACGTGTGTAAGTGCAAGTGTTGGGGGACTCGTTGAACAGCAAGATTAGCGACGTATTTGTTTGATTTGCGGAGGGGAGAAATTGACCTACCTTGATTGTATGTGCGCTCTCTCTCTCTCTCTCTCTCTCTCTCTCTCTCTCTCTCTCTCTCTCTCTCTCACACACACACACACACACACTCTCTCTCTCTCTCTCACACACACACACACACACACACACACACACACACACTCTCTCTCTCTCTCTCTCTCTCTCTCTCTCTCTCTCTCTCTCTCTCACACACACACACACACACACACCTCTCTCTCTCTCTCTCTCTCACACACACACACACACACACACACACACACACACACACACACACACACACACACTCACACACACTCACACCGTACACACACATTCACACCATACACACACTTACCAATACATACCAACAACAACAAAAATCAACAAAAGCTAAGACACATTTTCCCTGTCTGTCCCACGCAGGGTTTCGGCTCTGCATGTAATAATTATCTGGGTAGGGACTTTCAATGGGGTCGGCTCTCTATTGCGGAGGGCCGCTGCCGTTATTGCAGGATTTTTAAAACAAAAGTTCTTAAGACAATTGTGATTCTTTTGTCCTAAAACGCCAAAAAAAAATATAACATTTTTGTTACCTTTTTTTTAATAACTTTTTTTCTATTGTGGGGGGCCACTATTGCTGGATTTTTTTTTGGTCAAAAGTTCTTAGGCCATTTTGATTCTTTTGTCCTAAAACGCAAAAAAAAAACATAAAATTTTTGTTACTTTTTTTGGGAAAAAACTTGGAAATTTTTCGGGTTTTACCGATAGCGCTCAGCCTAGGCCGCTCCCGCCACCCCGCCTGACTGACTAAGCCTGTCCGGGGAGTTTCGCCTAAACCCGGACGCGTTACTTTTTGTCACGCTTGTGTCCAACATCAGCGTCGGGCCCTGGAGTTAGGGCACAGGGACCACCCGTTGAGAGTCAAACGTGGGATGGAGTTAGAATATAAAGCTTCACCCGTTATAAAACACACACACTTCCTAATTTCTAAAAATTTCTAAGTTTTTTCAAAAAAAGGTAACAAATTAATTTTTTGGGGCGTTTTAGGACAAAAGAATCAAAATTGTCTTAAGAACTTTTGTTAAAAAAATCCCGTAATAGCGACCCTCCGCAATAGCGGCCCCTCCCCGCATATATGTGCAGGGCAGGCCTAGCTAGTTATAGGCAACATAGAATTAATTAATGTATGAAAGATCGCATTCAAACTGTTTTTGCGTCAACATTTATAAAACATTTTTTTAAAGTTTGCATTTAAACAGTTTTTGCGACGACATTTCTAAAACGTTTTTTTAATGTTTCATTGTGAACCGTAAACGTAAATCAAACCATTCAAACCAAAATAAAACATTTTTAAAACGTTTTCATGCTATCTGGGATCCGCCTCCCCACAGATCTGCACATCCGCCTCCCCACAGATGTGCACAACCCGCCTCCCCTCAGATGTGCACAACCCGCCTCCCCACAGATCTGCACATCCGCCTCCCCACAGATGTGCACATCCGCCTCCCCACAGTTGTGCACAACCCGCCTCCCCACAGATGTGCACAACCCGCCTCCCCACAGATGTGCACATCCGCCTCCCCACAGATGTGCACATCCGCCTCCCCACAAATGTGCACAATCCGCCTCCCCACAGATCTTCACATCCGCCTCCCCCCAGATCTGCACATCCGCCTCCCCACAGATGTGCACAATCCGCCTCCCCACAGATCTGCACAATCCGCCTCCCCACAGATCTGCACATCAGCCTCCCCACAGATCTGCACATCCGCCTCCCCACAGATGTGCACAACCCGCCTGCCCACAAATGTGCACAACCCGCCTCCCCACAGATGTGCACAACCCGCCTGCCCACAGATGTGCACAACCGCCCTCCCCACAAATGTGCACAATCCGCCTGCCCACAGATGTGCACAATCGGCCTGCCCACAAATGTGCACAACCCGCCTGCCCACAGATGTGCACAACCCGCCTCCCCACAAAATTAATGTGCACAATCCGCCTGCCCACAGATGTGCACAACCCGCCTCCCCACAGATGTGCACATCCGCCTCCCCACAGATCTGCACATCCGCCTCCCCACAGATGTGCACATCCGCCTCCCCACAGTTGTGCACATCCGCCACCCCACAGATGTGCACATCCGCCTCCCCACAGATGTGCACATCCGCCTCCCCACAGATCTGCACATCCGCCTCCCCACAGATTTGCACATCCGCCTCCCCACAGATGTGCACATCAGCCTCCCCACAGATCTGCACATCCGCCTCCCCACAGATGTGCACAATCCGCCTCCCCACAGATCTGCACATCAGCCTCCCCACAGATCTGCACATCCGCCTCCCCACAGATGTGCACAACCCGCCTGCCCACAAATGTGCACAACCCGCCTCCCCACAGATGTGCACAACCCGCCTGCCCACAGATGTGCACAACCGCCCTCCCCACAAATGTGCACAATCCGCCTGCCCACAGATGTGCACAATCGGCCTGCCCACAAATGTGCACAACCCGCCTGCCCACAGATGTGCACAACCCGCCTCCCCACAAAATTAATGTGCACAATCCGCCTGCCCACAGATGTGCACAACCCGCCTCCCCACAGATGTGCACATCCGCCTCCCCACAGATCTGCACATCCGCCTCCCCACAGATGTGCACATCCGCCTCCCCACAGTTGTGCACATCCGCCACCCCACAGATGTGCACATCCGCCTCCCCACAGATGTGCACATCCGCCTCCCCACAGATCTGCACATCCGCCTCCCCACAGATTTGCACATCCGCCTCCCCACAGATGTGCACATCCGCCTTCCCACAGAGCTGCACATCCGCCTCCCCACAGATGTGCACATCCGCCTCCCCACAGATGTGCACATCCGCCTCCCCACAGATCTGCACATCAGCCTCCCCACAGATGTGCACAACCCGCCTGCCCACAGATGTGCACAATCCGCCTCCCCACAGATGTGCACAACCCGCCTCCCCACAGATGTGCACAATCCGCCTGCCCACAGATCTGCACATCCGCCTCCCCACATATCTGCACATCACCCTCCCTACAAATCTGCACATCACCCTCCCCACAGATCTGCACATCCCCCTCCCCACAGATCTGCACATCAGCCTCCCCACAGATCTGCACATCAGCCTCCCCACAAATGTGCACATCCGCCTCCCCACAGATCTGCACATCAGCCTCCCCACAGATCTGCACATCAGCCTCCCCACAGATCTGCACATCAGCCTTCCCTCTCCCCCCAGATCTGCACATCAGCCTCCCCACAGATCTGCACATCAGCCTTCCCTCTCCCCCCAGATCTGCACATCAGCCTCCCCACAGATCTGCACATCAGCCTCCCCACAGATCTGCACATCAGCCTCCCCACAGATCTGCACATCAGCCTCCCCACAGATCTGCACATCAGCCTCCCCACAGATCTGCACATCAGCCTCCCCACAGATCTCTGCACCTGCACCAGACTCAAGAAAAGAGAACCTTCACAGACCACCATGCTTCTCCTCAAACTTTCACTAAGGCTCACCATGGTAACATTCCTTATCCAATGTTCCCACCTCCTGAAATGGTACCTTTTGGAAACAACGTTTTCCTTTCACCCTATGAATACGCATTACCACATTTTGTTGACTCACATGCGAAGCAAAAGTGAGTCTATGTACTCACCCAACTCGTCCGTCCGGGCGTCCGGGCGTCCGTTTAATACTTTAACGTTGGATTTTTCTCGGAGACTATTAAGTCTATCAACACCCAATTTGGCATGATGGTGTATGATGACAAGACGTCAAAAACCATACATGGTGACTTGACCTTGCTGCAAGGTCAAGGTCGCAGGGGAATGTTGTCTAAAAACAGTCACTTTTCACATTTTCTCAATTTTCTCTGAAGTTTTTGCGATTGGATACCTCACCTATATATGGTATATAGAGCAAAGTAATACCTATATTTTGATACCATTTTAGTTGACCTTGCTTCAAGGTCAAGGTCACAGGAGCTCTTCAAAGTTGGATTGTATACGTATTTTGAAGTGACCTTGACCCTGAACTATGGAAGATAACTGTTTCAAACTTAATAATTATGTGGGGAACATGTTATACTTTAATCATGAGACACATTTGGTCACATATCATCAAGGTCAAGGTCACTTTGATCCTTATAAAATGTGACCAAAATGGGGTAGTGAACCACAAAAAGCGACCATATAATAATATGATAATATGTTTATTTGTAAGACGCACTTCCTCCACACAGTCAAAAAAGTACATAGTGAAGCTCTAGGCGCACACACACACACAAAAACACGCACACATTATCATATCTCATGGTAGAAAGTGCCAATAATCACCATTGTGCTTCCTATGTCTTGAATTAACAGCTTTGTGTTGCATGACCTTGGATGACCTTGACCTTGGGTCAAGGCCACATGTATTTTGGTAGGAAAAATGTGTAAAGCATTTCTTAGTGTATGATGTCATTGCTAGGTGTAGTTGTTTGACCTTGACCTTGAGGGTCACCTGAACGACAAGGTCATGTAAAGGTCAAGGTCAAGTATGTGAGTCGTATGGGGTTTGCCCTTCTTGTTCATACTTCAGATCACTTCCACCAGTGCCTCCTATAAACTGGAGGCATTCCAACACTCATCCAGCATATAAGATGTCTTTATGACAAATTTTCGTCCACACGTCCCCAAACCGAGAGGTTCCTTCCGTCTCCTTGACTGACCAGCTCCATTGTCTTCATACGACTTGCAGTTTGAGATCATCTTTGAATGGTCATAGTAAATGATCTTTGTATACCATTTTAAAGGATCATTTATACTGATTTGTTGATATCGTGTTTGATATTAGCAAAGCTTTATTATCTTTTATATATATATATATATATATATATATATATATATATATATATATATATATATATATATATATATATATTAACATTGTATTATTATTATTATTATTATTATTATTATTATTACCGTTTGTATTTGTATTCATTACTTT
Organism: Theodoxus fluviatilis; assembly: GCA_034096865.1. Lineage (NCBI taxonomy): Eukaryota > Metazoa > Mollusca > Gastropoda > Cycloneritida > Neritidae > Theodoxus > Theodoxus fluviatilis. Next base: position 6,294 of record JAWQFJ010035618.1, read on the forward strand.
GTCTATTTACCCTTTGGTATTTGTATATCAATTATCTGTTTATATCTATATAAACAATGTCTCTCTCTCTCTCTCTCTCTTTCTCTCTCTCTCTCACTGTCTCTCTCGGTCTCTCTCGGTCTGTCTCTTTCTCTCTGTCTGTGTGTCTCTGTCTGTGTGTCTCTGCGTGTCTGTCTGTCCGTCTGTCTGTCTGTCTGTCTGTCTGTCTGTCTGTCTGTCTGTCTGTCTGTCTGTCTGTCTGTCTGTCTGTCTGTCTGTCTGTATGTTTGTCTGTCTGTGTGTCTATCTGTCTGTGTCAGTCTGTCTGTGTGTCTGTGCGTCTGTCTGTCTGTGTGTCTGTCTGTCTGTGTGTCTGTCTGTCTGTCTGTCTGTCTCTCTCTCTCTCTCTCTCTCTCTCTCTCTTTTCTCTCTCTCTCTTTCTCTCTCTCTGTGTGTCTGTCTGTGTCTGTCTGTATGTGTGTCTGTGCGTCTGTCTGTCTGTATGTCTGTCTGTCTGTCTGTCTGTCTGTGTGTGTGTGTGTGTCTGTCTGTCTGTCTATCTGTCTGTCTGTCTGTCTGGCTGGCTGGCTGGCTGGCTGCGTGTCTGTCTGTCTCCAATCTGTCTGTCTCTCTCTCTATCTGTCTATGTGTCTGTGTGTCCGTCTGTGTGTCTGTCTCTGTGTGTGTGTGTGTGTGTGTCTGTCTGTCTGTTTGTCTGTCTGTCTGTCTGTCTGTCTGTCTGTCTTTAGAGAAATTTATATTGAAACTACACACTTTTCTAATGCAGTCAACCTAGATACTTTTATCTTATTCTGAATTCACTTTGTGGTTATTTTCAACGTGGTACTTCGTTACCACGAATTGATTGTAACCTGTGTTATTTTTTACTCACATGCGAAGCAAAAGTGAGTCTATGTACTCACCCGTTTCGTCCGTCCGGGCGTCCGGGCGTCCGGGCGTCCGAAAACTTTAACGTTGGAATTTTCTCGGAGACTATTAAGTCTATCAATACCAAATGTAGCATGATAGTGTATGATGACAAGACCTCAAAAAACACACATAGTGACAACCTTGCTTCAAGGTCAAGGTCGCAGGGGCCATAAATGTTGTCTAAAAACAGCCATTTTTCACATTTTCTCAATTTTCTCTGAAGTTTTGCGATTGGATACCTCACCTATATATGGTATACAGAGCAAAGTAATACCTATCTTTTGATACCAGTTTGGTTGACCTTGCTTCAAGGTCAAGGTCACAGGAGCTCTTCAAAGTTGGATTGTATACATATTTTGACGTGACCTTGACCCTGAACTATGAAAGATAACTGTTTCAAACGTACTAATTATGTGGGGCACATGTTATACTTTCATCATGAGACACATTTGGTCACATATCATCAAGGTCAAGGTCACTTTGACCCTTATGAAATGTGACCAAAATGGGGTAGTGAACCACTAAAAGTGACCATATCTCATGGTAGAAAGTGCCAATAAGCACCATTGTGCTTCCTATGTCTTGAATTAACAGCTTTGTGTTGCATGACCTTGGATGACCTTGACCTTGGGTCAAGGCCACATGTATTTTGGTAGGAAAAATGTGTAAAGCATTTTTTAGTGTATAATGTCCTTGCTAGGTGTAGTTGTTTGACCTTGACCTTGAGGGTCACCTGAAGGTCAAGGTCATGTAAAGGTCAAGGTCGAGCATGTGATTCGTATGGTCTTTGCCCTTCTTGTTAAATTTTGTGTGGGATAGAAGGTGGGTGGGTGGGTGGGTAGGGGTGGGGGATGGGATTGGATTTGTTTGCTTGTTTTCTTGTTTTAACAAGGGCTTAATGTAAGATAGGTAGTTATGCGTAATTCATGTATTTCCCTTGAAAAATAAAGTTTAATCAATCAATCAATCTCTCTCTCTGTCCCTGTCCTAAAACTGCCCATGCCTGTGGCAGGTGACGGAGGAGAGCCGCCTGACCACAGCCAAGAGACTGCACCTGAGCGAGAAGGCCTGGGCCAAGCTGGCCAACCACTTCACCATCCTGCTGTCTGACCGCGACACGGAGGTGCTGGCCTCCATCCAGGCCAACGTGGAGACGTGGCGAGACCTGACCGAGGACTTCCACTTCCTGCTGCGCAGACGCGAAGACGAGATGCGCCAAGAGCTGGCCGCCGTCAAGTCGGGCATCCTGGCCATGGTGGAGGACTTCAAGAAGACCTCCTTGTACGTGTGTGAAGATACGCCTTTGAAGGCCTGCGTGTACGTGTGTGAAGATACGTCTTTGAAGGCCTGCACGTACGTGTGTCTAAGAAGACCTGTTTGCATGTGTGTGAAGATACATCTTTGAAGGCCTGCTTGTACGTGTGTGAAGATACGCCTTTGAAGGCCTGCGTGTACGTGTGTGAAGATACATCTTTGAAGGCCTGCGTGTACGTGTGTGAAGATACGTCTTTGAAGGCCTGCGTGTACGTGTGTGAAGATACATCTTTGAAGGCCTGCGTGTACGTGTGTGGAAGATACCTCTTTGAAGGCCTGCGTGTACGTGTGTGAAGATACATCTTTGAAGGGTTGCGTGTACGTGTGTGAAGATACATCTTTGAAGGCCTGCGTGTACGTGTGTGAAGATACATCTTTGAAGGCCTGCGTGTACGTGTGTGAAGATACGTCTTTGAAGGCCTGCGTGTACGTGTGTGAAGATACATCTTTGAAGGCCTGCGTGTACGTGTGTGAAAATACATCTTTGAAGGCCTGCGTGTACGTGTGTGAAGATACGTCTTTGAAGGCCTGCGTGTACGTGTGTGAAGATACATCTTTGAAGGCCTGCGTGTACGTGTGTGAAGATACATCTTTGAAGGCCTGCGTGCACGTGTGTGATGATACATCTTTGAAGGCCTGCGTGTACGTGTGTGAAGGTACGCCTTTGAAGGCCTGCGTGTACGTGTGGGAAGATACGTCTCTGAAGGCCTGCGTGTACGTGTGTGAAGATACGCCTTTGAAGGCCTGCGTGTACGTGTGTGAAGATACGCCTTTGAAGGCCTGCGTGTACGTGTGTCTAAGAAGACCTGTTTGCATGTGTGTGAAGATACGCCATTGAAGGCCTGCGTGTACGTGTGTGAAGATACGCCTTTGAAGGCCTGCGTGTACGTGTGTGAAGATACGCCTTTGAAGGCCTGCGTGTACGTGTGTGAAGATACGCCTTTGAAGGCCTGCGTGTACGTGTGTCTAAGAAGACCTGTTTGCATGTGTGTGAAGATACGCCATTGAAGGCCTGCGTGTACGTGTGTGAAGATACGTTTTTGAAGGCCTGCTCTTACGTATGTCTAAGAAGATCTGTTTGCATGTGTGTGAAGATAAGTTGCAGCAACGAGGAGGGGGTGACATCATACAATGTATTGTGTTGCAGCAACGAGGAGGGGGTGACATCATACAATGTATTGTGTTGCAGCAACGAGGAGGGGTTGACGTCATACAATGTGTGGTGTTGCAGCAACAAGGAGGGGGGTGACGTCATACAATGTATTGTGTTAATAATAATAATAGTTTATTCATCGCACATACCTTCCCTTGACAGGCAAGCTCATGAGGTTTACAATCCAAAGAATCAACACTCATACAACCGCTCAACACCACATTCCTACAAAAACTCACACACTACACACATAAACAAAAACTAAAACTAAAATCCAATAGAAAAAACTATACAATATACACAGCACTTGCAGGCAAGGTCAAGTAAGGCGAGCAGCTCAGCGGGAAAGGCGGATCGGAAGAGGTGGGTCTTTAGAGCACTTTTGAACTGGGGCAGAGAGTCAGAATGACGGACTGAGAGGGGAGACTATTCCAGGTTACAGGTCCAATATAGGAGAAGGCACGCTGTCCTTGAGTTTTGTTGCAGCAACGAGGAGGGGGTGACGTCATACACTGTGTTGTGTTGCAGCAACGAGGAGGGGATGACGTCATGCAATGTGTTGTGTTGCAGCAACGAGGAGGGGGATGACGTCATACAATGTATTGTGTTGCAGCAACGAGGAGGGTGCTGACGTCATACAATGTATTGTGTTGCAGCAACAAGGAGGGGGATGACGTCATACAATGTATTGTGTTGCAGCAACGAGGAGGGGATGATGATGAGAACCCCTGACACGGAAAGGGCCAAGAGCTACCTGGCCTCCTTCCAGCAGTGGAACCAGGTACGTCTCTCTATTTGACAGAAGGACAAATACTTAGTACAACTGTTTGACAGAAGGACAAATACTTCGTACAACTGTTTGGCAGAAGGACAAATACTATCTCTCTCTCTCTCTCTGTCTCTCTCTCTCTCTCTCTGTCTCTCTCTCTCTCTGTGTCTGTCTCTCTGTCTCTCTGTCTCTCTGTCTCTCTCTCTCTGTCTCTCTCTCTCTCTCTCTCTCTCTCTCTCTGTGTGTCTGTCTGTCTGTCTGTCTCTGTCTCTCTCTGTCTCTCTCTGTCTGTCTTTCTCTCTCTCTCTCT
>JAWQFJ010035619.1:0-28019 GCA_034096865.1 Theodoxus fluviatilis
GAGTGAGGGATTGTCATTATGGCAAGCATAACCATGGGGAGGTGTGGGAAGAGGAGGTCTTCCCCTACACCTACACCAGGTTGTCCAATGCCGCCATTGGGAGGTTCAGTTCTACTGTCAAGTCTACCATCATCGTCCTCAGCTCGAATTACGTCGATGTCGATTTGGGACACTTCGAAGGAGGCGGTGTAAAATATTCACTGATAGGTTTTTGCGCTGCTGCGACCTTCTTCTCCTCATTTTTCTTCACATGCTTTGGGCCTTCAACATGCCTTTCGATATCGTGGACGTGGCGCCACCACTGGAGATGCTGAACTGGTTATCACAAGTCGTACATTTGACAGTGGAGTCAGTGGTGCCGCGGACTATAAATGGATACTTCTCCGTGTACGCTGGAATGTAGACCTGCGACCTCCGCTGTTTCTTCGATAATTCAGAAACACAATCGCTTGGCTTTCGTTTTGACGCCATTGTTGCACATGAACACTTCACATACCGGCACTCTCCCGGAAAAAACACTTCCAATACCCGCAAATATACCGCAATACCCCCAAATACACCCAAATTCCCCCAAATATCAACATACAGGCACTTTCAAATTCCCCCAAATACCACTCAAATAGACGAAATATATAGAAATTCCATCTGAGAGTCGCTGCTGGTTTTTTTTTAATGAAACCGGAAGTCGACACACGGAAGGTGAAGGTCGCATCTAAAAGGTGCGCAAACAGACCAAAATGTATGAACGAGAAAAATCACCCAGCGCCCTACAATGCCTGTAATACTGAACAGAGAAAATCAAACTTACCTAGCAATTATCATGAACCCCTCACAAACTCTTCAATCATCTTACAAAATTACACAAATCTGTCAACGCAGGAACAAAACGGAAATTAATTTCCCCTGCAATTACGACAGAACAACAACATTCTTAGTGATACAACGAAGGAGTTTAGACCAACAGTCGACTCGACTTCATTTTGTACTCACTCGAGAGGAACCTTTCGATGGACACACACACCAGTCAAGAAACACGTTGGTCGAGATTCTCGCCTAGAAAAATATCCACTGTGGGCCACACAGCGTCACTAGCCTCTCAAGAGCAGAGAGAGAAGGTTACACAAAACCATCACCTAGACTCCTTCTCCTCGTCTCTCAGTCCCGTTTTTCCTATCTCTCTCGTCTTTTTCTCCACCCTTATCAAAAGTCCTCCACGCGAGCTCTACTCGACGCCACGCTTTCACCTTGCACGGACAAAACTGTTCAAGTCCATGACAAAACCATGTTCACGAAAAATATTTGAATATTTTACAATAAAATCTGTATACAAGTCAAATTATTGTTGTAGATTAAATTTGTGTTTTCAATAATAAGCTATCACTCTGCCGTTTCCTCATACGCATGCGTATATTTGGGGGTATTGCGGTATACTTGGGGGTATTGCGGTATATTTGGGGGTATTGCGGTCCATTTCTTTCCTCTGATTTGTATAAACGTACGAATGAAAATCATCACCGAAAAATACCACAATTCCTCTTCAATTCTCTGCAAATAGTTCTCTCCAAAGCAGTACATAATACATGTACACGACGTTTTAACACGAAACATCACAACATTAATGCATGTGCACTTGCCTTGGTGCATGTTTAGGAAAGCACTGATCTGTGATCATCTGATGCGGTTCTCGTGTTCCATTGCTGGTCACAAAGTGCACATCAAAATAAATCCTGTGTGGGTGAAGTCTCAAAGGCAAAGCTTTTTCGAACTTTCAACATGGCAGCAACAGAGTGGTGTAATTTATAAAGAAAAACCTCGCACTGTGACTGATCTATTTCCAACAAGGTCAAAATCAAATGTCTTTCCCGAGAGAAACTAACTGATTGGTTGAAAAACATTTTGGAAACAAAATCAATAAAACTGAGATTGCGTTATGCGTTTTTCATTAAAATGGTCATACAAGCCCCGCTTTTCCCTATTGATTACTGTTCGGCTATTTTTGTGGCTTAATTCAGTCAATAATTACCCGAATCTGCGCATTGTTGATGATAGTTTTGATACCGTCTGTAAAAAAGAAAATCACAGAACAGTAATTGAGTAAATTTAGTTCTTTTCTTCCACTGATCAATGGCGATCGTTTGTAATATTACTAATAACAGTGAATCGCACCGATATGGACCTCCTCACCTTTCTCCATGCAACCCAAGACTGAAATGAATGGTGGACCATCTGCAGCATCCAGCCTGGCACCCCAACGGTCGTTCTGACCAGAGGTTGAATGCGTGATTAGTGCAAAGACCACTATCTACATAGTGTCTTTGGTTAGAGTGAATCGCCAACCGTTCAAAAGCTCCACGGCGTCTGTTTTCATGAATTCATAAACATGGAAGCGTCCATGCAAGCTCGACTCATTTCGATCGTGTTTTGATGAGTTACTCATCAATCATGGGGTGCAGTAAGTAGCTAAATGGCATCAGTAATACGTTTGACAAAGGAAATCGCGAGTAATAATCTCGAATCATTGCGAAGACTGAACGATCAATTCAAACAACGAACTCTCTCTCATCTGCTGTTTATTCCGGCGCACAATCAGGTTCTTTTCATCGTAAAACAGCGCCGTTTTCATCATAACTTTAAAACACATCTTTGTGGTTTAGTTTATCATAAGAACCAGTCCGAATTGCTGTATATTTCTGTGAGTTTTTAACAAAGTCCATGCTGATTAAAGTAGACGGTGGAAAATTGTGGAAATGACGTCACACTGAACTAACCCAAGTTTCATGTATATTAATTAGGCGGAAATAGGTCACACATTAAAACTGACAAATGGGAGAAATGCGTAGGGTGCTCTCTTTACGTTCATGTGTTTATTTTGTGGATAGTCAGCCGAGTTCGAATCACTCGATGACGCGATTGATGGAGTCGTTTGTTTGCAAAAATATCGTATGTTTATCTACATGACATCTAAAGAAGACAACAGAGAGTAGAGACTGACTGATTTTAGTTTTTACAAAGGCCGATGACTCATCTGCAATAAAAGTATACAAGGTCTTCCATGTGATACGTACAATGATAATCAAGGTATTTCTATGATACACGTGTTTCACTTGATAACACGCAGCAATTGTATATGCAACCCCTTATTGCTTACGATAGCAGTATATCGCAGTGATATGATACGCTGTAGTAGCACGAAACTCCCAACGGAGCGAATTAACACACTTTCTTCAGAGGACAGAGTCCTCGTCAACAAGTGGTGGTGTTGGTGGTTGTGGTGGTGGTGTTGGTGGTGGCAGTGATGGTGGTGGTGGCAGTGGTGATGGTGGTGGTGGCAGTGGTGATGGTGGTGGTGTTGGTGGTTGTGGTAGTGATGATGCTCATGATGACCATGATGATCATGATGATGGTAATGATGGTTTTGATGATGTGATGATGATGTGATGATGATCATGATGATGATGAAAATGATAATGACGACGAAGGTGATTGTCACGCCAAAGGTAGACTTCTCCACCTGGCGCCGGTGTTTAGGCTCGTCAATCCACCATGACTAACAACCACATAACAATTGACGACATTTATTCCCCAAAACAGCACTCTATACACTTCACATACGAATAGACACTTCCACAACACAAATATACAATTCCAACACATAAATATGCAATCCCAAAACACGGATATACAATCCAAAAGATTACAACAAGTGCAAATTATGAACAGTGAATTTAATCACACATTCCACACAATACAATCCGACGCTTGCAAATGCACTGACCAAACCCAAACCCACAACAACCAGTTCGTCTACGCGCCTGTATGCCACGCACCTCATACCCACAAACGACCCCAAAACACCAACCGACCCCAGCAATCTCACAAACTCCAATACCACCTCACGCACAAAGCTCCGTCACACCAACAAACCTTGGCACCCTCACCAACTCCAACACCACCTCGCACACCGCGATCCGACACACCCACCAACCTCGGCACCCTCACCAACTCCAACACCACCTCGCACACCGCGATTCGACACACCCACCAACCTCGGCACCCTCACCAACTCCAATAAATCTCCTCACGCGCCAACAACCGATGCCAACTTCTACAACCCTCGGCCAATGCCGGTATCGTCAGTCAAATCTACACAGCCGACTGCACCTCGCCCACGGCCAATGCTGACACTCATACACATTTCACCTCCGACTCTCTCATCACAGAAACCACTGACCTTCATCCCAGTTCCAGCAAAAAACCTCCTCTCTCCTCCTACATCCTCGTTCTTATCCCTTCACATCACCGGCAAACGGCCCCTCTGACCAATCCTGCACGAGATAACCGCCCCACACGAGATTCCACGTGCATTACCCATAATATTGCACGAAAACCTGCACTATGCATGCACTGACCAGACAAAGCAGACGGAGCGCACCAGGCAACCGTAAAACGCTGACTTTGTACTACCTAATTTAAAGGCCAAATGACGTGAGTCGTGACAGTGATGATGATGATCATGATGATGCACATGAGTTCGGCTGAGGATGACAGCAGCGGTCCTGTCAAAGAAGAAGGCAATGAAGGAAGAGGAACATTTCGCTGAACATGGGACTGCTAGGGAGGACTGAGCTGTGTTCAAAGGTCACGAGGTCTGCAACTGCACATGCCCGTGAAGAATGAAGGAATTTCATTTCCGCTGTCCACGTGCGATGACCCAACTTATCGGCCGGAACAAGGCGGAGACACGGGTATTGTGATCGTTTTGCATGCATGCATGAAAGCAACGAGTGCACAAGCGTTGCAGAACTGACCTCCGTGTGTTCACCAGACTTTATCACTGCCCGCATGTAGGAATCCGAGACACTGCTGCTTATTGAAGGCAGATACACGAAGTGAATGAACTTGTCAATCGGGAGCATTTCAGTTTTCACACTGACAATGGAGATAATCATGTTGCGAGTTCAAAAGATTATCTCCTCTCATTGCCTCTCGAATGTTCCAGACTTGCTGCTGATTAAGAGTTCACCCGGACACACACAGGAACAGCGCAATGATGTTCTTCTGTTGAGGTCGGCTGAAACAGTTGAAACAGCCTCTACCAAGAGCAGAGGGCATGATGAACGGCAACACCCACCCACCCCTAGTTCTAGCAACCTTCTTGACACTAACATTACGACAAACGTGCTTTCGATCATCCCAGCAGAGACATCAAAATGGACGAGAGTCAAACAGGTGATTGAACACGCGGGCTCTATTCAAAGTGTATAGTACGATCTTTGCTCTATCTGGCAACCTATAATATGTTACCCTCACCAATTCCATACATGTATGTGAAACACAAAGCCTGCAGTATTGATATAATGGCTGCAAATCGAAATGCAGTTGTTGATGAGGGCAGCATTTGTCATCGCCCGGTCCATGAAGCCATCAGAATGCGTCGCAGCATTGTTATTCCAATGGATCATTCGTGTGACAGCTGGACGGCTATCGGCCGTGGTGAGATAGAAACATGTCTGTCTGCAACATTTGAATCCAAGATGCATGTTTCTCAGTGTGCAAGCAGTTGTATCAAGAAAAACTCATCTCCTGTATCCAAAATCTCGAGTGTTTTGTTGCACTCTTCTCTGCAATATCTGGATGTACGGGGGATCTCCTGGCTTGCGCTAGGAAGTTGAAGTGACAGACTCCGGTGATCGTTTCCAATGAACTTTATTCACACACTGAACGACTACAGTGGTGAAAATCAGCCAACAGCAATAATCGTCGCACTACGTCGCAGCTTCACTCTGCTTACAGTACTGCAGAGGCTCGCTAGCACACAGCAGAAACTCGCTCTGTACAGGGTCAAAGCTCTCACCTTTAACTCTGTCGTATCTGCTCTCCTCTCTCTCACTCGCTTTCGCTCCTTATATACCTTTACACAAATTCTAGAAACTACCAGCACGATGTCGAACACACTCCCACATTCCTAACTGCGTCGCGACTGACTTATTGTGTCACAACAAGCTAATATTAGCCTAACTCGGTCGCGCGCGGGTCAAGGCCGTGACCTGACCGATACACAACAATCAACTGCGCCTGCGACGGTGCCAGTAGCTTCGAGAAAACGTCACAACATAGCTCCTCCCCTAAAGACCGAAACGACCTCGTCGGTCTCACTACATATACGACTCCATCACTAAATTTACAAAACACCATAGACTAACACCTCAAAAATACACAACTAACAACAACATTATCATCAACAGCAACAACAAAATACCGGGAAAGAGTCAATCTGCAGTCCAGGTAGTCCAAAAATTACAAAATGAGTGGCATAGATGCAGAAACCTGACACATGGGCGAAAGCTTCCTTGCGGTAGCATCTGCCCAGTCCATGGGGTCAATGTCTGCAAGACCACTGTCCACACTGTCACTGAAAGTAAAGAACTCCTCACAGGAAGCGAGAGGGGCGCGTCACACGTCGCCCTCGCCGCGTGTATGTCTGTACATGATCAGGGGTCGCTCCATCCACGCTCTCGTCTTCCGAGGAAGGCCCTGGTACAGTGTCTCTCTCTGTGGTTCGTCGTCGGTCGGGTCAGGGTGACGTCGTGGCGACTGCCACTAGTCCGGCGGTAGTTCTCCCTGGTACTTCCAGAGACAAGCACGGTTCACGTAACGTCCTCTCTGTGGCCGGGCAAGCTTGGTGGTGCATCCCTTCTCAGTCCGTGGGTTGGAGTACCACGGTGCAGTGCCATTAGGAGAGATCTGGTGATAGGCCTTGCGGTCGTAACCAGTCTTCATTCCGTCCACGCTCCGCTGCAGGTGTGTCCTTGCGGACTTTCCCACTGCCTGCAGCATACCCTGGAGCGGTTCCACACCCTGGGGCACGTCACGGGGGATATCCACCAATGGCCTGGCGACCACTGCAGAACTGTCAGTCTTGCTAGAGCCACTACGGCGACTGTGGGGTCTTGTCTGTGAGGCACAGATGGCACAGCGCCGACACAAGTTGCGAACGGACTTGTGTCGACCAATCCAAAAGTACCGCTCACAGACGCGTCGGTACGTCTTCTGCCTTCCGAGGTGGCCAGCTGCTGGGTCATCGTGTACCTGTCTCAGCGCTTCCTCCTGCATGGCTCTCGGCAGAACAGGGAGAAGGCGGCAGGTTTCTCCCTTCTCGTCTATCCACTTTCTGTACAGCGCTCCATCCGTCAGCTGCAAGGCATCCCGCTGGGTCCAGTAAGCCTTGGTGACAGGGCTGGTAACGGCGACCTTCCTCCAGGGTGGGCGGACAGGCCTGTCCTCCATCCAGCGGATGATGGGCTGCAGGTCCGGATCCTGTCTCTGTGCGACTGCCAGAGGCGTCTCTTGAGCGGCGATCCGCCTCAACGCACCCGAAGGCCGCAGTGAAGCATTCCCTTCACCCCCAAGACCCTTCAACTGCACGTGGTGCCCATCAATCAGCAGGAGGAACTGTCCCCAGTCTATAACACAGCGATGCTTCTGCAAAAAGTCTATCCCCAGGATGACGTCATCTTCTACATCGGCGATCACAAAGGGGTGAGAAACAACTAGCTCACCGGTCTTCACCTTCACTGTCACGACGCCGTGCACAGGGATCGGTCGGTGCATGACGTCAGTGAGCACCATCGCTGATTCCTCTCTTCTCTGGAAGGGGTACAGACCAGTCTTTATCACCGAAATGGTCGCTCCTGAGTCGATCAGTGCCTGATGACGGTTACCGTCGATGTACACCTCGATCGCCGGTCCTCCTGGGTCTACGCGCACGCTCTTGAGCCGGTGCAGGGTGGAGTTTTCCTGGGCGGTGGTGGCCTTCTTCCTCTGTGGACAGCGGCGGGCAATGTGGCCTGTCTTATTGCAGTTGTAACACTTAATATGTCCCCGCTGTCCCTCCCGCCCAGAGGAAAGGTTTCTGATCTTTACCAAATACTCCTCCATCAGCTGAATTAACTTGGCAAGCAGGGCAAAGCTGTCACTATCTGATTTCTCCTGGCTGTCAATGTCGCTGATTCTCTGAGGCTGAGTCGCTTGCTCACGCTGGAAGATTGCTTCGACGCGAAGAGCAGTGTTCACTGTCTCCCTCAGAGTGCTTGGAGCCAGTATCTGCACCTGACGTTTTACTTTGTCGTCGACGAGGGCATCTATAAACTTATCTCGAGCCAGGTCATCGATTCCTTCCCTGTTGCAGGTGGGGTAACTCCGCATCACCAGTCGCACGATGTCAGCTGCCAGTTGAGGGAGAGTCTCGCCCTCCTCGCGCTGTCTGGCGTAGAGCAGTGCCCGTGCCTGGTCCGAGTTCCAGATGACTTGAAATCTGTCACGGAGAGCCTGTGCGAGGGCGCTGTAGTCGTTTCTGTCTTCGGGTGGCAAGGTTTCGAGGACTGTCAGCGCTTGTCCGGTCAGGCTGAGAATGAGAAAGTTGGCTTTCTCCTCCTCATTCCAGCCATTCATCTTTGCTATCACCTCGAACTGAATGTGGTACGCTTCCCACGATGCCTTGCCGTCGTACAGTTGCGGCCGTATCACTGTCGCAATGTCCGCAGTCGATGAATCCATCGCATCGACACACACAGCAGATCGAAAAACGCGTTTCTCACCGTCCATTTCCGTTGTAGACTGTCACTGCTTGGACTGTTCGCCGTCTGTGGAACCAATGTTGCCCTCTTCTCTGCAATATCTGGATGTACGGGGGATCTCCTGGCTTGCGCTAGGAAGTTGAAGTGACAGACTCCGGTGATCGTTTCCAATGAACTTTATTCACACACTGAACGACTACAGTGGTGAAAATCAGCCAACAGCAATAATCGTCGCACTACGTCGCAGCTTCACTCTGCTTACAGTACTGCAGAGGCTCGCTAGCACACAGCAGAAACTCGCTCTGTACAGGGTCAAAGCTCTCACCTTTAACTCTGTCGTATCTGCTCTCCTCTCTCTCACTCGCTTTCGCTCCTTATATACCTTTACACAAATTCTAGAAACTACCAGCACGATGTCGAACACACTCCCACATTCCTAACTGCGTCGCGACTGACTTATTGTGTCACAACAAGCTAATATTAGCCTAACTCGGTCGCGCGCGGGTCAAGGCCGTGACCTGACCGATACACAACAATCAACTGCGCCTGCGACGGTGCCAGTAGCTTCGAGAAAACGTCACAACAGTTTCATGATTCAGGTCCAGCATGCTTTAAACTTGTGAAGTTTTACTGAAACAGTTTTATCAGTCCACGCCACATACTCCTGTGTCGTCATCAGGTAAAACTGAGAAGAGCAATGAGGGTTTCACCCTTATTGTCGCGAGCATCTACATGTATGACGGTGATGGGTGGAGTCAACTCAAGTGTCTCCTCGAAACAAGTTTCACTACGTGCGAACACCGTTGAAACTGTATCAGTGAAATGAAACTATTTCTATATCAGGGAGGAGGAAGCAACGCATTCTGTTTCGCCTTGATCGACAGCCAGAAGCAGAACTTCAAAGTGAAGAACTGCAGAGTGAACACCAATGGAGTGCTAATAGGTCGTATGCAACGGTTGTTTGTTTGTTTGCTTGCTTGTTTGTTTGTCCGTCTGTCCGTATGGCAGTAAGCGTTAACTTAGCTCCAGTTGCAGCCTCCCCTCTTTGCCCTCGCACTGCACTCCTTCCATCCAGTCTTTTGTTGATAGAAAACTATTGCGCCATGTTAATGGCACCAACGGTTGCGATGACACGGCCACATATATGCAGTGTTCACATACAAGCATTCGTCCTACTCGTAGACCTATCCAGCACAGCACGATGGGAGGTTGCGTAAGATCAACAAACAGGAGAGAGAGAGAGAGAGAGAGAGAGAGAGAGAGAAAGAGAGAGAGAGAGAAAGAGAGAGAGAGAGAGAAAGAAAGAAAGATTGCTTGCTTGATTGATTGATTGATTTATTGGTTAGAAGGTTTACTTCGGGCAACGACCCATTAGGTGCAGAGTATATCATATTTGAACACACACACACACGCACGCACGCACGCACGCACGCACACACACACACACGCACGCACACACACATACACACAAGCGCAGAGAGAGAGAGAGAGAGAGAGAGAGAGAGAGAGAGAGAGAGAACGAACGAACTTTATTTTACAAGGGTAATGAATTAGGCAGCAGTGCCTTTCTTACATTCAGCCCTGGAGGCAAAATATTCAAATGTGGAGAGAGAGAGAGAGAGAGAGAGAGAGAGAGAGAGAGAGAGAGAGAGAGAGAGAGAGAGAGAGAGAGGGGGGGGGAGCTGGGGAAGGGGGAGGAAGGGAAGAGAGAATGAGAGTAAGATTAAGAGGGTGGGGGAGAGAGAGGGAGGGAGGAGAGAGAGAGAGAGAGAGAGAGAGAGAGAGAGAGAGAGAGAGAGAGAGAGAGAGAGAGAGAGAGAGTCAGTATAATTATCGCAAGAATTATACATGTACAATTTCTTAAACATACTAAAATGGGTAGATAGTGTACCAGAGAAGCAAAATTTAAATATGGAACTTGAAGTAACTACAATGACATATACATAAAAAACAATTTTCTAAACATCCAAATGTTAAAAACAAATAACATACATGTAGGCCAAAGCCTCTTGGTGTACACTCCCTCCCCTACTCCCCCACCCCCAATCAGCCGGAACCCCTCCAATAGTTCAGCCAGGGGTGGCCTGAAGTAAGCATATGTGAAGAATGGACAATGTAGGATACACACTTAGCCGTTCCACTGTCTAGACGTCAGATGAAAGCGTGGAAAACTATGTCATAGGATGATGCCTGAGAATAGTGCGAATTTTGTCTTTGAACATAGGCAAAGACTTGATACATTTTATGTCATCAGGCAGTGTATTCCACAGAGCAGCCCCAGAGTAAGATAGGCTCGATTTGAACAAATCGATGCGAGGCTGAGGCAGGAGAAATTTGTCATGTCCTCTGAATGATGACTGCTCAAATAGTTTGGTTAGATATTCTGGTGTTCTGCCATCTTTTACCTTTTTCACAAGCACACACTTATTGAGCTGCAGATGCTTATGGAGAGGCAAAATGTCAAGCATTTCCATTTTCTTTTCAGTGCTGAGAGATTTATTTGGGACCATAAGCTTAGAAGCTCTTCTGTATAGTGAATTAACTCTCTTCAAATTAGCTTCACTGCAGTTATCCCACAATGTTGATGCGTAATTGATGTGTGATACGTTGTGGGCACTGAAAAAGATTTTGCAGGTTTCCGTGTCTACAAAGTGCCTCAGCTTTGACAGTAGAAAGAGATTGCTTGAAATCTTTTTGCACATCAGATTTATGTGTGAGTTCCAGTCTAAATGTTCGTCAATCATCACCTCAAGCACGTTGTGTTCTTTCACCTTTTCTAACGGCCCAGCATCAAGTGAGGGTGGGAGTGACAAAGAATGTAGTAGATGTTTTTGCCTTGTGGTTATCACCATATACTTGGTTTTGGACGGGTAGAGAGAGAGAGAGAGAGAGAGAGAGAGAGAGAGAGAGAGAGAGAGAGAGAGAGAGAGAGACAGACAGACAGACAGACAGACAGACAGACAGACAGACAGACAGACAGAGAGAGAGAGACAGAGACAGAAATTAATTTTAACATGTTTATTGTACAGGCCAAATGACTCGGAACGTGTGTACATGTCACTATTGATCACCAATAACGGGAAGTTGGGAGAGAGAGAGAGAGAGAGAGAGAGAGAGAGAGAGAGAGAGAGAGAGAGACAGAGAGAGAGAGGGAGAGAGAGAGAGAGACAGAGAGAGAGAGAGAGAGACAGAGAGAGAGGGAGAGAGAGAGAGAGACAGAGAGAGAGAGAGAGAGAGAGAGAGAGAGGCAGGCAGGCAGGCAGACAAGCAGAGAGATAGACAGAGAGACAGACACAGACAGATAGAGGCAGAAACAGACAGAGATGAATGGCCGGTAGAGAGAAACAGACAAGACCAACATGCAAGCAGGAGGACGGTTAAAAAACAAATTAAGAGATAAACTGAAGGAAGAGTGGATAGCTAGCTACACACACATGAAAGTAGTGGGTGGATGAGAAGAAATTCCTGTATCGACAGAGAGGAGGCAGAAAAGCTAAGTTTATAAGCGCAGAGAGGATTTGGTGGGGTGGATGTTGTAGGGGTTGAGTGTGTAGAAATGGGTTCGCACGCACATGCGCACACACACATACATACACATACATACACACACGCGTACACACACATATACACCCACCCACATAGCACATACGCGCACGCACACACACACACACACACATAGCCTACACACACGCGTACACACGCACAAACACACATACACGCACGCACACACACACACATACACACACACACACACACACACCTTCCCATGTAGCCACCAATCACACCTGGATGTGTGCGACATTCACCCCTGATTTTATCACCAGCCACCTCCTACCCCACTATCCCAGCATCCCCATGCACTCCAGTACAAAAAAGTCAAACAGAGGTAGGACGACCAGGCACACGACAGCGAGGCGACCCCCACTCGAGGTGCGTGAAAGCATTTACGGAGCAAGGGAGGTCAGACAGCAGTGCCACTCCATCAGCGCTGGGGGTGCTTGAGTGGGTGGGTGCCTGGGTGGGTGCCTGAGTGGGTGGGTGCCTGGGTGCCTGGGTGGGTGTGTGCCTGGGTGGGTGTGTGCCTGGGTGGGTAGGTGACGCTCCTTCACAGTGAAGCGAGCCCCACTCGAGGTGCGTGAAAGCATTTACAGAGCAAGGGAGGTCAGACAGCAGTGCCACTCCTTAAGCGCTGGGGGTGCTTGAGTGGGTGGGTGCCTGAGTGGCTGGGTGCCTGCGTGGGTGGGTGCCTGGGTGACTGCGTGGATGGGACCCTGGGTGGGCGGGTGCCTGGGTGGGTGTGTGCCTGAGTGAGGGGGTGCCTGAGTGGGTGGGTGCCCCGGTGCCTGCGTGGGTGGGTGCCTGGGTGGGCGGGTGCCTGGGTGGGTGTGTGCCTGGGTGTGTGTGTGCCTGAGTGGGTGGGTGCCTGAGTAGGTGGGTGCCTGCGTGGGTGGTGGGTGCCTGGGTGACTGCGTGGATGGGTGCCTGGGTGGGCGGGTGCCTGGATGGGTGTGTGCCTGGGTGGGTGTGTGCCTGGGTGGGTGTGTGCCTGGGTGGGTGTGAGCCTGGGTGGGTGAGTGCCTGGGTGGGTGTGTGCCTGGGTGGGTGCCTGGGTGGGTGTGTGCCTGGGTGGGTGCCTGGGTGCCTGCGTGGATGGGTGCCTGGGTGCCTGCGTGGGTGTGTGCCAGGGTGGGTAGGTGACGCTCCTTCACAGTGAATTAGCGAGCCCAGGACGCTTTGGAAGACACACTACGTGTTGGAGGCGCTCCGCTGTGGCGACAGGCACACAAGAAGTGCACAGCGACCTCCTTTGGAGAACAACCCCTACACGCATGGCCTCCGTTGTCCGCCGACACTGAGCGACTCCAAGTCGACCCTTGCGTGGCTAACTTCCAGGCAAACGCAAAGTACCACGCGAAGTAACCTGTGATTTTGCGTTGCAATAATCCCCGTTTCTCTAATGCTGCGGATAAATGTATACAAGGATTGCGACATCAACACCCCAGCACATGTATGTAAATCGCTATCTCTTACACTGGAAGGTGGTGGTTTTTAAAAATACAATTCCGTCCTAAGTGCCAGTGCTTACATTGTACGAGATAGTACGACTTAGATACAGACATTACGCAATATGCCTATATGATAAACTGGGTTATCTGCAGCAGGACGCCAAGCTGGAAAAGTGAAATGATGGCGAGTCAAACACGACAAGCTACTCACCTGAGCCACTTGTGTCAGTAAATCTGCAACAGCCCTTGTTTGTACAGATCGGGACGGTAACTCGAAGCCAGGAGAGGAAAAAGTCGTTTCGCTATGAACTCTCGTCGCCTGGCGTCCTGACACTCAGCTCAGCGTTGCACGTAGGAAGCACAGCCAGAGTGGAGCAGTGACGGAGAAACGGACGCGAGGGTCACCGTGTGACCTGCAACACGTCGCAACTCGTCTCCAAGCTCTCACCACCAACGACCCTGATAAAACGCTTGCTCCGATCGACTCCGGATGGGTGCACACCATGCGGCACTAGTGCAAAAACGCCTAGCATCAATTTAGGTCAGAGAAGCAAAAATAGACACTCGTCACCAACGGAGTCAAAGCGACAGAGGGTATAGGGCCACCCGACACCCGGATGGCTGTGATCGTTCGGAGAGTTCAGGACTCGACGAACACGCGCTCCACTCGGAAAGAGATGTGAACTTCGGTTAACGTTACTCAGTCAGGCTGATGATGCGATTCGAGTCAGGAAGGAATTCTTATTTATCGTCCTTGTCTGATAGACAGAGGACAAAATCCACGTCGCACAAGAAGACGCTGTTGCATAGTGGCAGGACGTGTGGTTGCAGTATCCACCAGCGGCAAGTCGAAGGTGCTTCACGGTGCTCGGATGGGCTGACTCAACAACGCCTACTGAAAGATGACGCCGTTGAACATGTTCAGGACAAGCGACTGCGTCGCATGAACTCGCTCCCTGTGCGTAGGTACACGAGAAAGCGTCTTGAGCCTCGCAGGGCTTCGGCTCTGTATGTTAAACCTTGGGTCTGGACGCTGCTCCGAACAACTGCTGCCTGGCTGCTGGAATACACACGCCTAGATGTCCATGACGTTTGGCACTGAAAAACACGTAATTGCGGGAAACCTGGCGTGAGGATGTGAAGAGGCCTAAGCTCAACCACATCCAGCAGTCAGGCAGTCGGTAGGAAGCCCACCATAGCCTCACCACGTGCTCCTCATCAAACAAACTACTTTGAAGTTGCTGGTCGAAACACGCAAATGGGGGTTGAAGGATGCAATAGGATTGTAAAAACCTTGCCATACACATTTTTTATGGCGTGTGCATCAGCTTGTTGTGTGTCGTGTTATCATAACTGCATATCACTGCAACAGCTGCAAAAAGGCACGTAAACAGTTTGGAAGAAACAAATTAAAATAAATTCAAAACTCACATCAAAGACCCCACTGTACCTAAGGGTTGCACGGTGGAGATTCAACACGCCTGCATGAGATGTAAGATGCTGTCGAGACATGATTCAACAAGGCATAGGCCTACCTATACGTCGTGATGCCACACTTTTTTTTCCTTTCTACTGTTGAGTGTGTGTCATTTTAGCGCAATTTAGTATTTAGTATTAGTTTCATTTGTGATCTTAATTATTCCACGAACAAGTAGTCAGCCAAAATTCGGGGCCTCGCGTGCATTTAATGGCTCATCGCTACGGGTACACCCCCAGGGGCCTTCATTGACATGACAACATGTTAATGGCACACACGGTATTTGATGGCATAATGTTATGAACTAAAGCCGCAGTGCTTTTGATGAGACGAGTAGCAACCGACATTCCGCTCCTAAAATAACATGTCTATCAACTAAGGTTGTGGTGTATTTTAATGACACGATACTGCCGGTGTAATGGGGAAATAGGTTTTTGGAAGTATCTCACCTGAGAGAGACTTGAATTTTGCTGGTACGTTGAGGGTGAAGTTAGTAGTCCAAAAGCGGTGTAAAATTTGAAGTGAGGGGTGAGTGGAAGTTGACTTCTGCCCCAGGGTGATGAGCGGTGTTCGCTCTGAAGTATGAGTGGTAGTGAGTAAGAATGGGCAGTGAGTTGGCTGTGAGAAGATAGTGATATAAGAGAGAGCAAGAGGAGAGAGAATAGATCGGCCCCACACAGCAGAGAACAGAGCGGAGAGAGAGAGAGAGAGAGAGAGAGAGAGAGAGAGAGAGAGAGAGAGAGAGAGAGAGAAGCCGGCGAAGAAGAGAGAAGCGGAAGGCGAAGCACAGAAGAGAGAAACAGACGAAGGGAAGAGAGAAGCACAGAAGAGAGAATCAGACGAAGAGAGAAACGGACGGTCGGCTAGGCAGACGTGCCTACAGAGTGTGAGAGAGAGAGAGAGAGAGAGAGAGAGAGAGAGAGAGAGAGAGAGAGAGAGAGAGAGAGAGAGAGAGAGAGAGAGAGAGAGAGATGGAAGGTTGGTCGAAGTAGTTCTTTTATGTCAAGAGCTGACCTACGTTTTATTAGTTTCATGTGACCAGGTTGACCGTAGTTTTACTTGTGTTTATAATTCTCCATTAACGGTTTATCTATGCTTTGCAATTACTTTTTGAGGTTGATTATTTACTTGTGTGTAGAAATTCTCCGTTGGAGTTGAATATATTCCTGTACCTGCGTCTCTCCTTTGGAGTTGAGTATACTAGTAGTGGGTGTGAATGTTTTAAGGAGAGTATTTGGGAGGAAGTCGTAGATGAGCCAGATGTAAAATAATATCTTTTCTTTTACCCCTTTTTGCGGAGTGGCAAATCCATTTTATCAGTGATTCCACTTTTTTTTTCTCTCTCTCTTTTCTACCTCTGATTATGGGAAGTTATGATTTCAATTGATTGCTTTAAAATCTTGAATTCACCCGGGAACGTTTTTATTAAATTTATTGAAATCCCCGTAACAGCCGGCTATGGTCGTATTGTCTTATGACATCGGTACGAACCGTCGTTCTATTGTTTTTTTATATCTATAAACTAACGCCGTTGTGTATTTAAATGATTGCCAGCCAACGTCGTAGTACAGTATTTCATGTCAAAGTGACTTTAATGACAAGTGCAACATACTAGCGGAGCCACGCGATGTCCCGTCATCAGCTGAACCCCTGACTGCTGGACTTTCGGAGCCTGCTCCAGTAGCTCAGCCAGGGACGGCCCTTAGCAGCGTAAAAGACTACCGGGGCATCGGGACAGGGACAGATTATTCGGATCCAGCCGTGCATTCAGATCACCCTGCAAGATGGAGCCCAGCAGCTCACGCACAACAGCAAACAGGTCGCCTCACCCAGCTGTCTGTCTGCCCCACTGCCAACGCTCCCGCTACAACTGAAATCATCACTGCGCCCTATATCCCAGCACCCACGGCCTCTGGTTCCAGCACAACCAACAGCACATCTGCCTCGCCAAGTGTGCTCACAATGTCCAGGCGGACACAGTATAAACTAAATAAGCAGCGCACCGTTGCAAAGACTCGCTCTGCTGCGCGGAGGCCGCATGTGTCTATTGCAAAAAAACAATGACAATATTGTAATAGCTTTCAGTGTAGCAGCGATTGTAGCTTTCAAGTGTGTTGCAGAAAATTTCTTTAGCAATGCGACGCACACATTGGACAAAACAGGGAGAACAGTGACGACAACACTGAGAAAAACAGTGAAACGTGTTCTAAAATACACGATCTCCCTGTACCACACAACATCCAGAATATTAGTGAATGGACCAAATATTACATTTTTATGGGCGGACTTCAGGCATCTGCTAGAGAAAGTAGATTTGTATAATGCAGACACAATTGAAGCCTTAAACAATGTCAACAGACTCTTGTCTGAGGCATCACAAACCAGTCACTGCAGTTCTCCTTCTCCGTTTCCACATTCGGATTCTAGGATTCCTACAGATTACTGCAGTCGCCTGATCCCTGTAACCCACCATGCAGAAGCGGAAACCCTAAACCAGAACTCCACCCCACGGCCTCCCAAAGACAATTTCCTACCCCCTCCCCTCCCCAATGTCCAGTCTAAAGGCCTCCACACACGAGGCAACTCCACTCGGGCAACTCGATTGCTCGCCATACATTGCTTCGTGTGCGATGTCGGTTGAAAGCAACTGGCATTCCAAGCAACTTTCTACGCCACCAGCAACTGAGTTGCTCGAGTTTAAACCTGTTCTAGTTTTGGGGGCAGTGGCGTGCCACTCTCTCTGAATCCACCAAGAGCCTCGTTCTCGTGTACTCGCGGCTATTGCACATTTAATGGCGGACGTCTTCGCTTCGCTCAGAAAACGCTGAATTTGGAGACACTAGAAACCCCATCCAAAGAAAATGTAAGCCATGAACAGCATTAATTTATCAAAACTGTATGTTGAATGCATCTATAGGTCGTGAAAGCTCGTACAATGTAAATTTCGAAATGCAGGTCACACGCAGAACCGTGTGTGTGCGAGTCGACGTGTTCGCAACGTAGCGAGAGGTTAAAAATCACAGTGGAAGCGTGTGCGAGCTGCAGTCTCCAGCATTGCCTGGCACATGGCAAGCAACTGGCCGCAAGCAACGTGGCAAGAGACTTTGGTTGCCTCGTGTGCGAAGGCCTTAAAGCATATTGTGAGGCATCCTCTCCCCCATCATCCCCACCTCCCCCTCAAACAAGAGATAAGCCGCCTCCTGCAACTGCAACTGATGACAACAGCTGCCTGACCTCTACGACCCACCCTGCACCTCCAACACCCCCTCACAGCCTGAAAAGGAGGTTCTCCCTTCCGACCCCATCGCCTTATCACACCCTCCACTTCCCCCTCAGCCCGCTCAGTCCCCCGAGTCTCATGACAACAAGCAAATCAGCCATACCCCGGAAACCCCACCCCCCACCCTCGTCCGCCCCTGGTCTTTGGCGACAGTCTGTAACTTTGATGTCAGCGCATGCGCACGCGCGTGTGCATGTGTGTGTATAATTCCTTTCAGCTTGAATGCTTGTGTGCATGTGTGTGTGTTATTCCTTTCAACCTGAATGCACGGGTGCATATGTGTGTGTAATTCCTTTCAGCTTGAATGCGCGTGTGCATGTGTGGGTGTAATTCCTTTCAACCTGAATGCGCGTGTTCTTGTGTGAGCATAATTCCTTTCAACTTGAATAGCGTGGCTTTTCAGCAACGTTTGACAAACTTTCATGGTGTCATCTTGCTTCCCTTGGCCCGGCTTGCCCCAATAAGCTGCCTTACACACACACACACACACACACACATGCATGCGCACACACGCACACAGACACACACACATACACACACAGCCACACATGCACACGCGCGCGCGCGCACACACACACACACACACACACACACACACACACACACACACACGCGTGACAGAGCACCATCCCTACTCTCAGCTCAAGGAAAAGAAGCGGCATGTCATCTATGATCCTCCTTATCTCATGAAAAACATCAGAAACAACCTCAAGAACAAAGGTTTTGTTTGTCCTCAATGGCGTCACAATTTCATGCAGCCACATTGAGAGGCTATACAATTTTGACAAGCAGAAGTGTGAACTTTTATTCAAGAAAACAGCAAATTTACAATGCATACTTCAATGTCGATGCACGATTCGATGTAACACACAGCGAAAGAAGGTCATCAAGATACAGCCACGGTGCGTTAGACTCGACTAAGCTCCACAGAAACAGGAAATTAGTTGTACGCGTGATCTCCGTTGAACTATGGTCTATTTTACAAAACTATTTGCGTCCTGTCCACATGATCGAGATTGGTGCCAACGAACGAACGCACCGCCAGGGTCAGGGGCGAGGGACACACCTCGGCTTTGGGTCACGGGAAGCCTCGCGCTTGGCCGACGACATGATCGCGAACGCGTTGCCCCTCGCGATTGCCAGCGAGATTCTCTGGAACAGGAACTGTGTCTGGCGTGGGTCATCTGTCGACAGTGCAATCCGCTGGCCGATCTCTCGGATAAGTTCCGTTGCTGCCGGTCCGACAACTCCGGTCGTTTCAACAGCGAACGGGACGAAGTGGTACCGTTCCGAGATAGAGGCGTACTTCCTCCTTTTCGAACCTTCGGCGGTCCGGCAGGCGTGCCCTGGGTCGATGGCAGAGTCTGTCATTGAAGACGGCGCAAAATAGTCAGAGCAGGTGGCGTCCCAAACAAGTGACTTGAATGGGAATACCGTCATGCCGTCGGGGCGTCGCCATCTCCTCTGTCAAAACCAACCGGTTCCATAACGGAATACAGGCCTGCGGAGTCGAGCGACCGTTTGATGACGTCGTTGAGAGCGGCGTGGCGTGGGAATCTCTCGGCACTGTAGCGGCATGAAAGCGGGTGCAAGCCGTAGGTGTCGACCGTCTTGAAGCGGTGGAGTCCAATTCACCTCGCTCCTTGCCTTGTCTGACCGGGTGGAAGATGGCCGTCCGCGCTCTGCTCTCCCTCTGTGAAGACCTTCATGAACACCATGCGTTCAAGTTGCTCTTGACAGATAGACTAAACCAGGACTGCCTTGAAAACATCTTCTCCAGAATCAGAGGAAATCTAGAACGTGTAGACAACCCCTGTGCAGGCCAGCTGAGAAATATCTTGCGCCAGGTCATGGTGGATCAAATATTCACTCACAGTGACGGTAGCAACTGTGCTGAGGACTCGGCGAAATTCTTGATCAACCTGAAAACTTTGATGACAACTGAGAACTACGTCACTCCAAATGAACCCATTCCTCAGGAGCCAATGCAGCTCGAACAAGACCACAAGGATGGCACTGACTATCAAAATGACATCACAACCCTGGTATCTGCAAATCAAATTGCAGAAAATTGTGCCTTGACGTACATATCAGGGTACATCGCGAAGAAGATCACGCCAAGTCTGTGTGCATCATGCCAACAGTCGTTGTCAGGGTTTTTGACGGGCACCAACAACGAGCTCCTTCTTCTATTCAAGGAATACAATCACGCTGCAGGAAAAGGTCTCACAGTACCAAGTGATGATCTGTCACGCGCAGTGGAGATGATGGAAGAGGTGTACAGCAAAAACGTTGAGAGTGTACTTCGATCGGACAAAGTGAAATCTCGGCTTGTTTCTCTCTTCGGAAATAAACTCACTCTTGAATGCCCTGGAGGAACTTGCAAGCTGAGTCCTTGCATCGTGAGCACATTCATCCATGTACGCCTGAAGTCAACTCTCAAGGACTGCACTGCCTCTTTCGCACATAAACGCGAGAAGAACAGAAAAATCATCAAACTTCGTCATTTGTGACGCACAAGATTCCTTTCACTGCTGTACCTCAGGAGAAAATACTGTTGTTTAAATGCTGAATTTGTTAAAAACTGTGATGACGAAGACAATGCAACGTGTGGAAAGACATTGGTATTCACTTTTCCTTACCCTGCCCTTCAGTACCGCGAGTACAGCAGGATAGAGTAGACATTGATCGAGTGCATTCTCGATTCGTCTGCATCCCTAGTTTCGGAAACCTGGGGCCGGTTGCTCAACAAATGCCTACCTGCCAGCTAATTTAGTGTCAGTTAGTGACTAGTTGCAAGGTAACTAGCTAGCAGTTAGGGACACTATCTATCGGAGTTGCACAGCGTCAATTTAACTGAAAGCTAGTTACCTTGAAGCTAACGCGAGTAGCTGAATGTTAGTCCTGCTACGTCACAAGGTAATAAAGAGAGCTTTTTCATTGGTTAGTTGATGAATGCAACGAGCTATTTGATTGGGTGGGTTGGGGATTTTCCACACGGAAGGAGGCGAACGCACAGCGTCAGCGAGAGAGTTGATACGAGCCCAGCCAAGCTTCGCGCACTTTATGTATACCTGACGCGTGGACCTCAGCGACACCAGGAAAGATTATAAATACATTGTAATTGTCGTCGAACCTTCCTTTGGCTGTGTTTATAATACAACTATCTTCAGTTTTCGCGTCTTTCAGACAGCTTACCAGATTATCGGCAATGGATCAATCTCGAGAAGGATTGTGTTGCTTTTGACTGGTAACAAAATTTTACCGCCAAAAGCACGGTAAATGAATTAAACCTCGTGTAGATTATGAGCAACTAGCGGGTACCCTTGCTACGCACTGCTGATGTGTGAATATTTTATAGCATGTTTACATACAAACTCTGACTTGGAAATACCAAACACATTGATAATAAAAGAAGAGTAAGTACTGTTACATGTTGAAAACTGCATTAAAATAATAAAAAAATAAAACTTTTCCGGGGTTCGAACCCAATGACTTTGGGACTTGCGAGTGTTCACAGTCCCGCGCTTTATCCCCCACGTCTACTGACTCACATGACATCATGGCGAGTCGTTAACGTATATATATGATCTGCGTTGGTCCACCAAAAATGCGAGCATAGGACGAAGGCCGACTCAAACTTACGAGGACCTAAAAAAGTCACTTCGAAGTCAAATTTGATCACGAAAAATACCCTACTACCCCTTCCCAACCGTCCCAACTCCACAAAGGATCAAAGCGATCTCGATACACCCGATTTCGTCTCTGATATCGCTGACGAAAACTCTAGTGAATGATCGCCGCCATGTTTACCTTCCAACTAAGGGACTTTAGAGCTGCTCCGACCACCTCTAAATTATTCCCGCTAACTTAGCTGTCAGGTAGTCAAACTGGCGCACGAGCAACCCAGTTAAGCTATCCGGCGTTGATTTAGCTGGTAGGTTGCGTTTTAGCTGACAGCTAGCCGATAACGGCTTGTTGAGCAACCGGCCCCTGCCCTCTTCCATACGTTGAGATAAGTGAATTCTTTGTAATTATTCTCTGCTGCATGCTTTATGTATCATGTAGTTTGCAGAATGGGGAAATGCAAGCCGCCGAAGATTTCAGACTCCTACTCGTTGCTATTCTCGCTAGCGTCGAAAGACACGCGAAAACGGGGACGTAACTCTAAATCCGTACCTCGCTCCGCGTAGTGCAAAAATAGCCAAGTGCGCGGTCTTAGTAATGTATGGTCTTTGGGGACACTGGCATCATCCTCACTACCTCTGACACAAAAGTGCCAGTTGCCAGATGACGCCTGCCCTCGAAAGTGATTTGCCTGTGTATGACTCGGCAAATGGGGACACTGGCAACACCCTCTCAACCTCAGACACAGACAACGCCAGGTGTGAAGTGCTGTCTGCCCTCCCAAATGACGTGAACGTGCTTGACTCGGCAAATGCCCTGCAACTTCTGCATGCTGACTTATTGGACACAAAAACACAGCTCACAAACAGAATCAAAACCCACATCACTGATGTTGTCATGTCCATGCAAGACATACTCACACGCCTGGAAAAAATACAACAAGATATCACATCACTCCAAACTACTGTGCGATGTCTTGCAGACAAACAAAAATCCTCCAGACAAACACAGGGGTGTCTCTGCAAATACCGACAAACATCCTCTCAGCCACTGCCCGACTCAAACACAAAAACGAACACAGGAAACAACTCAGCAATGCAACGAACAGACACTGCCTCGAATGACCATACACCAGTAACCAAATCCACCACTGCACCTCCCTCTACCCTGCTACACAACAGGTCCTCTCACAAGAATGAGGTTTCGTCTCCCCTGCACAATGCAGTAGCAAACCTCACCACTTCCAGCAACAAAACCACAGCTGAACCTCTTGGATGGTCTCGACCAAACTCTGGTGGAAAGCTCATCCCCAACAATGCAGAACATCTGATTCTGGGATGCTCTCTCCTTCGCTCACTGAGACGAAGGAAGTTGTGTTCCCGAGGTTCTGTACACATTAGGTCAATGCATCTCACCAAAACCCTCAAAGCCACCACCGCTACGCACCTGACTACAAAATCTGTTTCGTTTCTAGTTAGCGGAAACGAAACACAATGCAGCCCAAACTCAAAAGAAATATGAAACACTCACCTCAGTGGCATCTAACATCTTTCCCGTAGCGAAAATCCGCTTCATTGCCCTGCCATTTCACAAGCGTTCCATGTCACCATGTGCTCCAGCAACAACACAAGCTACACAATTGATGGCAAACAACTTAAATTACTAATGACAGCAATATCAGGCTTGCCAAAGTTGTTGTTGTTGTTGCGTACCTGGGCTAAACACTCCCAGGATCACCCAAGTGGGTGAGATGATTGCGTGTGTGACTGTTTTTGAACACCCCGCCACATAGGCAGCCACACTCCGTCTTCAGGGGATTTGATCTCTGTCTCCAGAGAATGCCAGTTGTTATGTTAGGAGGTTACCACGGCTGACGATAATCTCCACATAACAGTACAACATAACAACATTTTGCTGTAGCCTTGGTTTTTGGCTGGAGTCAACAAATAACAACAGCCTTTGCCCAAGGCAAGCTTGCCAAAGTCATCAAAACGTTTCTACAACTCTCCTCTCCAACAACGAAAACACCACAACCTGAAGCACGAGTACATACCACTCAAACACTCTCAGCTCTCCTGCCAACACCATCTTTCCCACCAGTTCAAACGCACACAACACAACAGCGCAGACGGACCCTTCTTCCAACACCGTAATCGCACCCACCAACAAAAATCCCTTCACTACATGCACTTCCTCTCAATACAACATTCATGACAAACCAGAATTCAGGAAACCACATACATGTACACACACAACACTCAAGATAGAACAAACGTCCTTCCCACAAAGGAAGTTTTACATGGAAATTCTCTGTTCCTCAGATCTGCAAATCCGCCTCCCCCCCCAGATCTCTGCACATCAGCCTCCCCCCCAGATCTCTGCACATCAGCTTTCCCCCCAGACCTCTGCACATCAGCCTTACCCCCCAGACCTCTGCACATCAGCCTCCCCCCCCCTCCCCCCGACCTCTGCACATCAGCCTCCCCCCCAGACCTCTGCACATCAGCCTCCCCCCAAGACCTCTGCACATCAGCCTCCCCCCCAGACCTCTGCACATCAGCCTTCCCCCCCAGACCTCTGCGCATCAGCCTCGACCCCCCCCCCCCGACCTCTGCACATCAGTCTCCCCCCCAGACCTCTGCACATCAGCCTCCCCCCAGACCTCTGCACATCAGCCTCCCCCCCAGACCTCTGCACATCAGTCTCCCCCCCAGACCTCTGCACATCAGCCTCCCCCCCAGACCTCTGCACATCAGCCTCCCCCCCAGACCTCTGCACATCAGCCTCCCCCCCAGACCTCTGCACATCAGCCTCCCCCCCAGATCTCTGCACATCAACCTCCCCCCTAGATCTCTGCACATCAGCCTCCCCCCTAGATCTCTGCACATCAGCTTCCCCCCCAGACCTCTGCGCATCAGCCTCCCCCCCCCCCCCGACATCTGCACATCAGCCTCCCCCCCAGACCTCTGCACATCAGCCTCCCCCCCCAGATCTCTGCACATCAGCCTCCCCCCTAGATCTCTGCACAACAGCATCCCCCCTAGATCTCTGCACATCAGCCTCCCCCCTAGATCTCTGCACATCAGCCTCCCCCCCAGACCTCTGCACATCAGCCTCCCCCCAGATCTCTGCACATCAGCCTCCCCCCTAGATCTCTGCACAACAGCCTCGACCCTCCCCCCTAGATCTCTGCATATAAGCCTCCCCCCCGATCTCTGCACATCAGCCTCCCCCCCCAGATCTCTGCACATCAGCCTCCCCCCAGATCTCTGCACATCAGCTTCCCCCCCAGACCTCTGCGCATCAGCCTCCCCCCCCCCAGACATCTGCACATCAGCCTCCCCCCCAGACCTCTGCACATCAGCCTCCCCCCCAGACCTCTGCGCATCAGCCTCCCCCCCAGACCTCTGCGCATCAGCCTCCCCCCCCCCCCCCCCAGACCTCTGCACATCAACCTCCCCCCTAGATCTCTGCACATCAGCCTCCCCCCAGACCTCTGCACATCAGCCTCCCCCCAGATCTCTGCACATCAGCCTCCCCCCTAGATCTCTGCACAACAGCCTCGACCCTCCCCCCTAGATCTCTGCACAACAGCCTCCCCCCTAGATCTCTGCACAACAGCCTCCCCCCCCCCAGATCTCTGCACATCAGCCTCCCCCCTAGATCTCTGCACATCAGCTTCCCCCCCAGACCTCTGCGCATCAGCCTCCCCCCCCCCAGACATCTGCACATCAGCCTCCCCCCCAGACCTCTGCACATCAGCCTCCCCCCCAGACCTCTGCGCATCAGCCTCCCCCCCAGACCTCTGTGCATCAGCCTCCCCCCCCCCCAGACATCTGCAAATCAGCCTCCCCACAGACCTCTGCACATCAGCCTCCCCCTAGATCTCTGCACACCAGCTTCCCCACAGATCTCTGCACATCAGCCTCCCCACAGATCTCTGCACATCAGCCTCCCCACAGATCTCTGCACATCAGCCTCCCCCCAGATCTCTGCACATCAGCCTCCCCACAGATCTCTGCACATCAGCCTCCCCACAGATCTCTGCACATCAGCCTCCCCCCAGATCTCTGCACATCAGCCTCCCCACAGATCTCTGCACATCAGCCTCCCCACAGATCTCTGCACATCAGCCTCCCCACAGATCTCTGCACATCAGCCTCCCCACAGATCTCTGCACATCACCCTCCCCCCCCAGATCTCTGCACATCAGCTTCACCCCCAGATCTCTGCACATCAGCCTCCCCACAGATCTCTGCACATCAGCCTCCCCACAGATCTCTGCACATCAGCTCCCCCCAGATCTCTGCACATCAGCTTCACCCCCAGATCTCTGCACATCAGCCTCCCCACAGATCTCTGCACATCAGCCTCCCCACAGACCTCTGCACATCAGCCTCCCCACAGACCTCTGCACATCAGCCTCCCCACAGATCTCTGCACATCAGCCTCCCCACAGATCTCTGCACATCAGCCTCCCCACAGATCTCTGCACATCAGCCTCCCCACAGATCTCTGCACATCAGCCTCCCCACAGATCTCTGCACATCAGCCTCCCCCCCCCCCAGATCTCTGCACATCAGCCTCCCCCCAGATCTCTGCACATCAGCCTCCCCACAGATCTCTGCACATCAGCCTCCCCACAGATCTCTGCACATCAGCCTCCCCACAGATCTCTGCACATCAGCCTCCCCACAGATCTCTGCACATCAGCCTCCCCCCAGATCTCTGCACATCAGCCTCCCCCCCAGATCTCTGCACATCAGCCTCCCCCCTAGATCTCTGCACATCAGCCTCCCCCCTAGATCTCTGCACATCAGCTTCCCCCCCAGATCTCTGCACATCAGCCTCCCCACAGACCTCTGCACATCAGCCTCCCCACAGATCTCTGCACATCAGCCTCCCCACAGATCTCTGCACATCAGCCTCCCCCTAGATCTCTGCACACCAGCTTCCCCACAGATCTCTGCACATCAGCCTCCCCATAGATCTCTGCACATCAGCCTCCCCACAGATCTCTGCACATCAGCCTCCCCACAGATCTCTGCACATCAGCCTCCCCCCAGATCTCTGCACATCAGCCTCCCCACAGATCTCTGCACATCAGCCTCCCCCTAGATCTCTGCACACCAGCTTCCCCCCAGATCTCTGCACATCAGCTTCCCCCCTAGATCTGTGCACATCAGCCTCCCCACAGATCTCTGCACACCAGCTTCCCCCCAGATCTCTGCACATCAGCTTCCCCCCTAGATATGTGCACATCAGCCTCCCCACAGATCTCTGCACATCAGCCTCCCCACAGATCTCTGCACATCAGCCTCCCCACAGATCTCTGCACATCAGTCTCCCCACAGATCTCATCACATCAGCCTCCCCACAGATCTCTGCACATCAGCCTCCCCACAGATCTGTGCACATCAGCCTCCCCCCAGATTTCTGCACATCAGCTTCCCTACAGATCTCTGCACATCAGCCTCCCCACAGATCTCTGCACTTCAGCCCCCCCCCCCCCCCCAGATCTCTGCACATCAGCCTCCCCACAGATCTCTGCACATCAGCCTCCCCCCCAGATCTCTGCACATCAGCCTCCCCACAGATCTCTGCACATCAGCCTCCCCACAGATCTATGCACATCAGCCTCCCCACAGATCTCTGCACATCAGCCTCCCCACAGATCTCTGCACATCAGCCTCCCCACAGATCTCATCACATCAGCCTCCCCCTAGATCTCTGCACATCAGCCTCCCCACAGATCTCTGCACATCAGTCTCCCCACAGATCTCTGCATCTGCACCAGACTCAAGAAAATAGAAAATTCACAGACCACCATGCTTCTCCTCAAATCTTCACATGGTAACATTCCTTATCCAATGTTCCCACCTCCTGAAATGGCACCTTTTGGAAACAATGTTTTCCTTTCACCCTATGAATATGCATTACCACATTTTTCATACTTCAGATCACTTCCACCCTTGCCTCCTATAAACTGGAGGCATCCCAACATTCATCCAGCATATATGATGACGTAATGTCAAATTTTCGTCCACACGTCC
>JAWQFJ010035622.1:0-46667 GCA_034096865.1 Theodoxus fluviatilis
CAAAAGTGCATTACTGTAACTCAGCTGTTGCAAAAGTATCCATGCTATTAAAAGTATTCATCTATGGGGATGGCAAGGAAATGCAAACAAGTCAAGGACAACATAAAAATGGAAACAAAGCGTATCAAACGAATGATGCAAAATACTGAAACCAGCAGCTGAAGCAATGGAGGGGTCTGATAAGCAGTACATGAATTACTTTGCAATTTTCCAGTGACAGCAAAAAAAGCCCGTCAAGTGGATTGCCGGACTTCAAGTAGAAAGGGCGGGCCAAGCATGACCACTAGCAAGTAGCAATATTCTAAACGTAAAACAAACTTTCATCAAAAGTTCTCTCACTAATCTAGCATGATCACTGTGGTGCTGCCCATGCAATCCAGCAACAGATAAAACAAGACAGACGTACCAGGCACACGGCTTTCCCACAGTTGTACCCATCTCAAACCTTTTTGTCTTTGGAAAACCTTAGTAGCAGAGTAAGGTGTGTAAGGCGAGTGTAGACTGACAAACAAGATGTATCGATAGACTGCCAAATGATGCAACACGAGGGATACTGGAAGATATCAATGCATTATTTTCTCACAGGATCCCTATTCCTACATGACAGATGGCTATTCAACGTAGTCTACTTGCCCTTAGCATTTCTTTCAAGGCAATTTTGACGGATATGCCAGGTTCTGGAGGAACTATTTAATCAAAGAACATTTTGGTCTAAAAACAGAAGAAAAGGGATGTGATATAGAATAGGAGTTTAGAACAGGATCTGTTCAAACTGTGTGTAGGGAACAGCTCTGAAGTGTTGTAGTGTACATGGAAAGGGAATAGTGTCCACTATGGCACTATAAGTATAACTGCCTACCATAAGTAATACACTCAACCTGTCTATGTTCCTGCTTGTGCTACAACAACTTACAAAAGTGGGGCAATCTGGGTGGCATGGGAGGTCAGGACCTACATGGATGAAAGCCCTAGAAAAGACAGTGAGTACCAGAGGACTCGTAGAAGTAAATAAACTGGTCCCTGACTGTGTACTTACCAGTGAGTGGCTACTGAGTACAACATATGGTGTACACAGCATTTCTGGACTGACTCACCTGATACAGGGGTAGGGTAGGCCACACTCTCACAAGGCTGCTCATTAACCTCTGCATGCATGCTTACCTCTGTGCTAATGACATTCTGGAGAACATCAAATGGGGGAATGAGAAAGTTTAACAGGTTGGAGAAAAAGGTTGATTATCATGGGTTACTATATCGTAACTATGGCAAAATTCTGCACTGCTTGTAAGGCGATCCAGGTCAGTTTCTCACCACTTTGGAATGCCACAGATAAAACTTCATACAAGTATGAATATCTTTAGAGTAGAATGGTTTCTTCCTGTAAGGGTATGATGGTGGTCTGCCTGGTATTCCTGCATTTCTCTGTATTCCTGTGGCAGTGGGAGAGAAGTGGAATGGGAGGGGAGAGGGAGGGAGGGAGGGAGGGAGGGAGGGAGGGAGGGAGGGAGGGAGGGAGGGAGGGAGGGAGGGAGGGAGGGAGGGAGGGAGGAGTGGAGGGGGGGGGAGGGATCCAGGGTGGAGTGGAGGGGGAGGGGAGAGGGAGGGTGGAGGGTTACCTGGCAGGGGGAGACTAGGGAGCACTTGGGTGGCGTACTTCTCGGCAATAGGTGTAGAGATGCCAGCAGCACGAGCACTTTTAGCTAAGGCACCTTCAACACAGACAGCCACATGCAGCGCAGGGTGCAGGCAAAATCCAAGGGAAAATGAAATGTAACAACAAGGGTAGTCAGAAATGCAAAAAGCAATCACAACACAAAAATCAAACTGAAACGGGGGGAAAATGAAAGACGACAAACTCCCAGTAAAACGGAAAAAAGGAGGAAAGAAGTTAAACTGGACTTTGGGGTCATCAGCAACAGATCATTCAGTGGAAATAAAGAAAAGACATCACACAAGAGCAGGTCAAATCATTGCATTCAGACAAAATGAAACCAAATAAGAAACTAACTCAGGTAACCAAATAGTCATAGCATTGTTAAGATAAGAAAACAACATTAGACTTTAGATGTGCGATGTATAAGCCATGTCTACACCATAAAGCAAGTCATGCGTGCCCATGACTAATAGTTCCCCCAATAGATTATTAACAACTAAACTAAATATCATCGCAACCTGTTCCTCCATCACCCTATGAGCAGGCTGCTACTACAGCGAGATCGATCCCAGCCATACAATACATACAGGTACATACAGGTACATACAGGTACATACAGGTACATACAGGTACGCTGACCAGTACAAGCTTGGTGATCCCCACAACTCTACCGTGGCAGGACTACTTCCTACATGGCGGCCACAGGCCCTAGGCCAGCCTAAGGGGGCGGTGACTCTACAAGCAGGACCATGGGGGCACTACCAAATATCACCACGACCAACAGCTACAGGGGGCAGGCCAAGCAGGAGGCTGCTGGGAGGGGGTGTGCCCAGACAGGAAGCTGGGAGCTCTGCACAGCAGGATACACCACATGAAAGCATTCCTGCCTGAATACATACATGTAGATCTTCAAACCTCTCATCAGAATGGCCAGCCTACAGCTCAACAGGGGAGGATTAAACTCTCATTTTCAGCTTTGTACTATCATCCAAACACTTCCTCTCACAGTTGTATCATATCCTTGCCTATGGGGTATCTTCATCTCCTGTCCCAATTAACTACACACATTACACACATTTGAGTAACCTGATCATAGATATATATATTTATATAAATCGCCCTTGAAACACTTAACACTTGACAGGAGGGCAACAAGCTTTATATTCATGAACGGTAATGACAATACATGTATGATTCTTAAATCAAATTATTCCCTGCAATCGTTACACTGAGGTAATCATTTTGGCAAAACCGAATATAGAACACAACCAACAATGAAGCAGTAGGTGGCAAAAACAAAAAAGGCAGGGATGAACGGGAAGTGGTGTTCCATGCAGAGGATGGGAAGACTGCTGAGTTGAAAGTCATCAGACAACTTCTCTGCAGTGAAACAGGTGACAAAGGATGTGCCTTAGAGCTGTGCCCCCAGTGCAAGGGAGGCCTGGGCGACAACAAGTAGGGCAGCTTCTGCAGCTTTTGCTTTCACTTGCTGACTGCCACCAGGGCACAGCAGTCAGACCCTATCTATGTTTTACAGTGAACCATCAGAGAGGCAAGCTGAGCAGCTTGCTGGCACCAACCAGCAGAGGCAGGGGCTCTGAGAGGGTGGCTAGACATGGGGGTGCCCTGCCCAAGCTCTGTAAATATTTTAGGCCATGTGTGCACCAGTGAAAGAGACACCACCACCACCGGGAAATGGACTTCTCACCTTCCTGTGGAGGACATGCTACCCCTACAAACAAAGAGCAGGCTTATCAGGAACACCCAGGAGGATGGGGCTGGTAGCCAAGACCCCAGGGCAAGGTTGTATACACATGTATGTCCCTGGCAGGTGAAGGGCTGAATTCCAAAACACATGCATACACCAAAACCACACACTCATCCACACCCATGGACATGAACTAAAAACAAGGCCAACACATAATATATATATGAGGCTGTGCCAAAACGTGCCATTTCGGACCCCATGTGTGTTTGGAAAGCAAGTCTAATTAACTGGATTACCCCAACATGTTTACATGCATTGTGCTTTGAAAAGGGGAGTTTGATGAATGCTTTTTTATGTTTTTAAGCTTGTTGCTGTTGTGAATGTCAAATAAAAGAATAAAATGTTTCAAACATACACCGGAAACGGCCCCAAAACATTTTGGACATTTTGGTGTCCTCTGGAAACTTTCGATTTTTCATGATCTGCATCACTGCATCGGTTTTAATCTGCGTATTTCATACAGTCTAAGCATGCAACTCGTTGTAGAATGTGCAACAATCGTAATTAGAACCAGAATTTACCGAAAATCTCGCTCAGTAAATAGCCGTTTTTTTCGAAGGGCTCATGTCCGCAGACCAACATGTTTACAGATTCGATTTCGCCAGTCTTGGTGCTTTGAATGGCATCCATTTTGGATGAAAACGATAGTTTCGTATTCGAGGAAATAAAAGCAGTGTGTTACATTTGAGTCAGAATCTGCGAAGTTATTGTATCTTGCAGCAAAACAAATCGATGAAGTTTAATGTCCGAATGTTACGTTTGACCAATTTCGTTATTTTTGCAATTTTCACAAAGAAGTTCGCGACCATTTGATACGAAAGCGTGGAAACCACTAGCTTTGCTTCTACGGCATTTCCGGTCTGTGGATTCGATTGTGAATTATGGAGACGACGATCCGAAAAGGTGAGAAAATATTTTACTGTCTGCTCAGGACAAGGTGTTACGCGTGACCTGTTGTTACGTTTTACAGATAATTCTTCTCTCTGCGAATTGAATTAGCTTATAATAACTGCTTGCTACTTTTGGGAGGCAAATATGATGGAAGAAAAATACAATCCTCTGGCCAGTTTTTGTCCCGCGGGTTTTTAGTGACCAAATGTGGAGAAATCACTGATCTCGGACATGGTTCTGTTTATGTCCGTGTTACGATTCAGGAGAACACGTTCATGTCAGTGTAACAATTTAGGAAAAGACGTTTATGCCCTTGTAACGATTGTAGCCAAAGCTGAAAAAATGCATTTGGGTTAGCAGGGGTCCCGAAGGAATATTTTCATGGGACTGTTTTATCCCCCCACCCCACCCCCCACCCCAACAACAACGAAAAAAAAGAATCGAAGATTCTTTTTTAAATTAAGATTTTGCAAGGAGTTTACGTACAACCAATTACATTTTCGATTGAATTGAGAACCTTGACAATCTTGGATTCTACTTTTCAAATCTGAATATTTTCTGTTGGTTTTGCCAGTAGAAACAGAAAGTTATTGGTTGTTTTGTGTTGCAGGTGTTGGGGTGTGAAACATCCGAAGTGTATGTGAGGTTCATGTGTCAGGCCAGGACTTCTTCTTTTGGGACAGCTGCCCAGAAGAATATTAGGAGGATATGCTGGTTTTCCTGTGCAAATCAAAGAAAGTCAACATTGAAATAGACACCAAGCGGTCTACAAACTGCTGCCAGCTGTACTTCTTTAAATGACTTTGCCTTGAAGGCTAACATTTCATGATAGTGCCACATTGTGTTTGTTGTTTTGACATGGTATCAATGTTTGTCAAGTATACCCTTTTCCTGTTTCATTGTGTTGCTATTTAGGATAAGATATGTTTTGAAAAGAAAACATGCCATGTTTTCTAACACATACCATTAAGATTATAATTTTTATAATTTGCTGTTTGATAATCAGATTCTAATTGAGTGCATTGAGTCTTTTCCTGTCCAGCTATAGAGCGTAACGCAAGACAGGTAGAACGCTATTTTGACCTGGTTTTGAACATATTACTTTTGATTGCATTTTAATGTTTTATATGTACCTAGTCTTTAGGTTAAAAATGTATTCTAAATGTCTATTTGAATATTGTAGTTATTTTTGACATTTTGATTGATTTCATGTCCACTGACTCCATGTAACACGTAACAGGTAGAACGCAGATTTGACCTGTTTTGAACATGATGTTACTTTTTTGTGTGTTTTGATGCTCCATAATTACCTAATCTTCAAAATATGACTGTATCCAAAAGGTTTATTTAATATTATAGTTGTCATTTTTGACATTTTGAATGATTTCATGTCCACTGACTCCATGTAACACGTGACAGGTAGAACGCAGATTTGACCTGTTTTGAACATGATGTTACTTTTTTGTGTGTTTTGATGTTCCATAATTACCTAATCTTCAAAATATGACTGTATCCAAAAGGTTTATTTAATATTATAGTTGTCATTTTTGACATTTTGAATGATTTCATGTCCACTGACAACAGTGTAACACGTGACAGGTAGAATGCTGTTATGACTTGCTTTGAACATGTTTTGCTATTGTTTCTGTTTTCATACTCCAGAAATAACCCAATCTTTAGATTGTAACTGAAAAGTTAGTGTATGTATAACATTCTGGTTGTTATTTCAAATATTATGAACATTTTCATGTCCATCAACATTTTGTAACACGTGACCGGTACAACAACATGTTTAACTAGTTTTAGCAAACTTTAAACACTTTTAGGGATATGTTTATCATCTGTCAGTGTTTCTGTTGAAGTGTTATAGTTTATATTATTGTTTATACTTCTTGTGGTTACTCAGCAGAAAGTATCAGTTTTGACTTGTATTATTTTTTAGGGTCTTGCGATATTACGTGACGCTGCATTCAAGATTTGGCTCCAAATGTACTTTTAAAGACTGATAATGCTTCTGCTGGGTCTGTTCACTAGAAATAAATCAACACCAGTTGTATGAAATGATATTAATGGCTTCTGTGGTCAGTTTTGCTGCACATGTGGCTTTTCTCAAAATTAGCGTATCATGGCATATTATCAAACAGTACACATTTCCCAAATGCACAAACCATTCTTTTATTACAAAAATGTGTTCATCAAAGACTAAAGTATCACTTCAAACACAAAAAATAATCAACTGAAAAGGTTTATTTTGTCACAAATGTCCAAGCACCCCCCCAGCACGTTTTGGCACAGCCTCATATAGTAAACACAAGCCTAGAATGACAGTGATTATGTTTCATCTGTATGCTGTTGATTTCACTTCGTGAAAGAAAAAATAAAAATTAAACATAACATGCAACAGCTACCTTAACAGGACAAACATACATCAGCACAGGGTACACAAAATAAAACCAATTCAAATTCAAGTAAAATGGGCTGAGCAAACTCATATTTTTAAAAGTGAGTGTAAAACACTTGGATTTCATTACACAGATATCCCTACTGTTGTAAAGACAAGATCAACACAAAACATTTTGATGACCTAGCACTTCTAGTATTGGAGAAGAGACACTGGAGACAGGCAGCCTTGAGTCCCTCCAGCTCCTCGCCCCATCCATCATGCCTGGGCTGTGGCTGTGTGACTGCTGGAATGCAGGGCACAGTGAGGGAGACAGACACCTGGCAGCCTGTCCACTCCACTCTACAACTGCTACAGCAGTGCAGAGTGCCACTCTCAGCACCTGGCAGCCTGTCCACTCCACTCCACAACTGCCACAGCAGTGCAGTGTGCCACTCTCAGCACCTGGCAGCCTGTCCACTCCACTCCACAACTGCCACAGCAGTGCAGTGTGCCACTCTCAGCACCTGGCAGCCTGTCCACTCCACTCCACAACTGCCACAGCAGTGCAGTGTGCCACTCTCAGCACCTGGCAGCCTGTCCACTCCACTCCACAACTGCCACAGCAGTGCAGTGTGCCACTCTCAGCACCTGGCAGCCTGTCCACTCCACAACTGCTACAGCAGTGCAGTGTGCCACTCTCAGCACCTGGCAGCCTGTCCACTCCACAACTGCCACAGCAGTGCAGTGTGCCACTCTCAGCACCTGGCAGCCTGTCCACTCCACAACTGCCACAGCAGTGCAGTGTGCCACTCTCAGCACCTGGCAGCCTGTCCACTCCACTCCACAACTGCCACAGCAGTGCAGTGTGCCACTCTCAGCGCCTGGCAGCCTGTCCACTCCATGCCACAACTGCTACAGCAGTGCAGTGTGCCACTCTCAGCGCCTGGCAGCCTGTCCACTCCACTCCACAACTGCTACAGCAGTGCAGTGTGCCACTCTCAGCGCCTGGCAGCCTGTCCACTCCACTCCACAACTGCTACAGCAGTGCAGTGTGCCACTCTCAGCACCTGGCAGCCTGTCCACTCCCACAACTGCTACAGCAGTGCAGTGTGCCACTCTCAGCACCTGGCAGCCTGTCCACTCCACTCAACAACTGCTACAGCAGTGCAGTGTGCCACTCTCAGCACCTGGCAGCCTGTCCACTCCACTCCACAACTGCTACAGCAGTGCAGTGTGCCACTCTCAGCACCTGGCAGCCTGTCCACTCCACAACTGCCACAGCAGTGCAGTGTGCCACTCTCAGCACCTGGCAGCCTGTCCACTCCACTCCCAACTGCCACAGCAGTGCAGTGTGCCACTCTCAGCACCTGGCAGCCTGTCCACTCCACTCCACAACTGCCACAGCAGTGCAGTGTGCCACTCTCAGCACCTGGCAGCCTGTCCACTCACTCCACAACTGCCACAGCAGTGCAGTGTGCCACTCTCAGCACCTGGCAGCCTGTCCACTCCACTCCACAACTGCCACAGCAGTGCAGTGTGCCACTCTCAGCACCTGGCAGCCTGTCCACTCCACTCCACAACTGCTACAGCAGTGCAGTGTGCCACTCTCAGCACCTGGCAGCCTGTCCACTCCACTCCACAACTGCCACAGCAGTGCAGTGTGCCACTCTCAGCACCTGGCAGCCTGTCCACTCCACTCCACAACTGCTACAGCAGTGCAGTGTGCCACTCTCAGCACCTGGCAGCCTGTCCACTCCACTCCACAACTGCTACAGCAGTGCAGTGTGCCACTCTCAGCACCTGGCAGCCTGTCCACTCCACAACTGCCACAGCAGTGCAGTGTGCCACTCTCAGCACCTGGCAGCCTGTCCACTCCACAACTGCCACAGCAGTGCAGTGTGCCACTCTCAGCACCTGGCAGCCTGTCCACTCCACAACTGCCACAGCAGTGCAGTGTGCCACTCTCAGCACCTGGCAGCCTGTCCACACTCCACAACTGCCACAGCAGTGCAGTGTGCCACTCTCAGCACCTGGCAGCCTGTCCACTCCACTCCACAACTGCTACAGCAGTGCAGTGTGCCACTCTCAGCACCTGGCAGCCTGTCCACTCCATGCCACAACTGCCACAGCAGTGCAGTGTGCCACTCTCAGCGCCTGGCAGCCTGCCCACTCCACTCCACAACTGCCACAGCAGTGCAGTGTGCCACTCTCAGCGCCTGGCAGCCTGTCCACTCCACAACTGCCACAGCAGTGCAGTGTGCCACTCTCAGCACCTGGCAGCCTGTCCACTCCACTCCACAACTGCCACAGCAGTGCAGTGTGCCACTCTCAGCACCTGGCAGCCTGTCCACTCCACAACTGCCACAGCAGTGCAGTGTGCCACTCTCAGCACCTGGCAGCCTGTCCACTCCACTCCACAACTGCCACAGCAGTGCAGTGTGCCACTCTCAGCACCTGGCAGCCTGTCCACTCCACTCCACAACTGCTACAGCAGTGCAGTGTGCCACTCTCAGCACCTGGCAGCCTGTCCACTCCACAACTGCCACAGCAGTGCAGTGTGCCACTCTCAGCACCTGGCAGCCTGTCCACTCCACTCCACAACTGCCACTCGTGCAGTGTGCCACTCTCAGCACCTGGCAGCCTGTCCACTCCACTCCACAACTGCCACAGCAGTGTCCTCTCAGCCCTGGCAGCCTGTCCACTCATCCACAACTGCCACAGTGCAGTGTGCCACTCTCAGCGCCTAGCAGCCTGTCCACTCCACTCCACAACTGCCACAGCAGTTTCTCAGCACCTGGCAGCCTGTCCACTCCACAACTGCCACAGCAGTGCAGTGTGCCACTCTCAGCGCCTGGCAGCCTGTCCACTCCACTCCACAACTGCCACAGCAGTGCAGTGTGCCACTCTCAGCGCCTGGCAGCCTGTCCACTCCACTCCACAACTGCCACAGCAGTGCAGTGTGCCACTCTCAGCACCTGGCAGCCTGTCCACTCCACTCCACAACTGCCACAGCAGTGCAGTGTGCCACTCTCAGCGCCTGGCAGCCTGTCCACTCCACTCCACAACTGCCACAGCAGTGCAGTGTGCCACTCTCAGCGCCTGGCAGCCTGTCCACTCCACCCCACAACTGCTACAGCAGTGCAGTGTGCCACTCTCAGCACCTGGCAGCCTGTCCACTCCACTCCACAACTGCTACAGCAGTGCAGTGTGCCACTCTCAGCACCTGGCAGCCTGTCCACTCCACAACTGCTACAGCAGTGCAGTGTGCCACTCTCAGCACCTGGCAGCCTGTCCACTCCACTCCACAACTGCCACAGCAGTGCAGTGTGCCACTCTCAGCATCCATCTGCATGTACAGCAAGGCTTTCAAGGCTGGCAAGGTGCACTTTTTTCCCTTATGGCAGAGAGCAAAATCGTGCATCCTAATCCATTCAAGATTGGAATGAAGTTGAAGTGTTAGCATGGCTTTACTGAAAGATGGAAAAATGGAAGGCTGAAAAGTATTATTTATTTCATATTTGATAATCAAAGTAACGAAATCCAAAGAATCCAAGTGCATCTTAGATAATTGTCAGGAACACCTTAACTTTGGTCTGCAAAAATCTTGAGCAAAAAAGTGATTCACCCCAAGTGGGATGAGCAGAATTGTGTGAAACATACAACATCTAAAAAAGCTTTCAAGAGCAAACACAGGTCTTTCCAAGAAGCCTGTGTCAACAGGTCCAGGGCTAATTCTGCCTCCTTGGAGAGATAACCTCTGCTCACCACGGGATTTCAAGAGCTCCATTCAAATATGCATCAATGCCTCCGGCTCTCAGTCATAATTTGAGGGTGGGCCATGTGAGTGCTGTGATTCACTGGCTGTGTAAATAACTGGCATGACTAAATGTG
This sequence comes from Theodoxus fluviatilis, assembly GCA_034096865.1. NCBI lineage: Eukaryota > Metazoa > Mollusca > Gastropoda > Cycloneritida > Neritidae > Theodoxus > Theodoxus fluviatilis. The sequence goes on from JAWQFJ010035622.1 coordinate 10,588, forward strand.
TTAACACAGACTTGCTTCAGTTCAATCCCCTTTATCCATGAATGTCAGTCCCACAGCTATTCAGTGCTTTTTATGTCTGTTTAAGACTGAAATACTCAATGAAGCAATAGCCTTAGGTGACCCAAATGACAAGATGATCCATATCAGCAGCTTTTGAAGGGCCATCTGTCAAGCCACAAAGAGCCTGTTTAACAAGTCAAGCACTTGTCAGGGGCAATGCTATGGGGATTTCTAAAGGCCACTTAAACGTAGCACCGACATTTGGTTACAAACAAGACTGAGCAGCAAGAGCAAAATATTCACATCTCAGCACGAAAAAAAAGTATTACAATTTACATTTCTGATACTTTAATGGAGTTAGTTTTTTTAATCCCCATTTAGTGTAGATTGGGGGTTATACATTTCTGTACAGAAATTCATGACTGCATGCATTTAAAACAACTTTTATTTTATGACTTTTCTTTCACGTCTCAGTCAGGGAAGTGGCTGTCAACTTCTTTGCAGGGGAGCTATAAACACCCCAATACCTTCCCAAGACAAGAAGGGCAAAACCTGTTCAGAAAACTTTGAGGCTGCACCTCAGCAGAACATTAATGCTACATGCTGCTCAGGAGCATCCACACCAAATCTTGTAGCCCAGGATGCCCTGTGAAGGCATCCACGTTATGCTTCAGCCTTCAGGTCAAGTTCTCCATTCTGAAGTTTGTGGAGGAAGGGGGAGGGGAGGACACATTTCAGAAGAGAGGAGAACCATCAGGCAGGGCAGGCTGACACTGGAGGGTATTTGTACAGAGGCTGGCCCTCCCTAAAGACCACAGGCCCTGTTGACAGGACAGCCCTTCTCCCCTACCTCCCAGCTGATGTCATCCCTAGCTCAGGCCTCTGTCTTACATGGCCAAAAAAGCAGGACTTGGCCAAATATGTATGGCTCAATCTCTCCCCGCCAGAAACTTGCATGTCCACTCTAGGAATGTGGAGCAGCCAAACACTGAGAGGTGTGAGAGGTAGAGCTGCAGTGCAAGTTGTCAACACCTCAGCTGCCATACTTAGGTGAAGTATGATATAATGATCATGCATGTTGGGTTGAAAGGCTGTCTATGACTAGTATGAGTATGAAACACTGTGAATTTGCAATTCTCCGTGACCTCATCTTGAAATTGAATTACCACATGTAAACACTACACAACAAAAGTATTCTTGTTAACTAAAGATAGTGTTGCAACTGCTGTAAGCTTGAAATGAGATGCAATACCCCAGATACAACTCCAATAAAATGTGCTCCGGCATCCTTTTCAAATGCATGTAACATCACCCTGACATGAAGTTTACCCTGGGTAAACCAACAAGTTGAGAGAGCAGTACAGATTTCTGTCACATGTAAACTTTTGATGGCATACCATTAGATTTTTCCCAAAACCAGACAACACTTAGAAGCCTTTTGCTATGTGGGGCTTCCCTTACAGGGAAAGAGGGCCAGTGAAGTTTGGTGATGTGAAGTCCATACTTGTCCAGAGTGAAAGGGCAAGCATACTGCCACAGGAAGGGGATCAGGAATAGGCACATTTGCATGTCAGGTGAGACTGGGCAGACAGCTTAGAGAGAACATGTAAACATCTGCTCTGAGACCAGGTAGCAAATATGAAGTCTGTGTGAGACACTTTGTCTAAGATCTTCAGTACTAATGTCCAAACTTTGTCCAAACTTTTCTTCCAAGATCTGCATGAGAGAATGAGTGAGAGAGAGAGAGAGAGAGAGAGAGAGAGAGAGAGAGAGAGAGAGAGAGAGAGAGAGAGAGAGAGAGAGAGAGAGAGAGAGAGAGAGAGAGAGACAGAGAGTGAGAGAGAGACAGAGAGAGAGACAGATAGACAGACAGACAGATAGACAGGCAGACAGACAGACAGACAGACAGACAGACAGACAGACAGACAGACAGACAGACAGACAGACAGACAGACAGACAGACAGGCAGACAGGCAGACAGACAGAGAGTGGAGACAGAGGGCATCAAACTGCCCTCTTCATTTAAATAGTGAGTCAAGAATTATGTCATGTATTTTTATGCATCACTCATAAATTCAACAGAACATTCCATGTAAACATAAAGGGTACAAGCAGTAGCTGAACAAGTACAGTTAAAAATATAAACATGATACGCCACAAGAAATATACTGCATTTATATAAGTGACAACACACATCGACAACTCATAGGTTGAATCAATGAAAAATAGCAAAAGATATCAACCACAAGGAATGCTTGTTACTAAACTGACAAAATCACATCTCATACAACCCCCAATACCATGCCAGTGCTCGGTCAGAGCTCTAACCAGATCTATTGTATGTCAGATGCCCAGCCTGCTGAGGTCAACGCTGACAGAGGAGATGGGGACAGGAAGGTGTGGGGAAGGGAAAGTAAAGCTGGCAAAACACTCCAGTCGGAAACCAATTCCCTTCTTGCCTAGAGCTGTACTTATTCAGACAGCAAAATGGCATGAAAGGCAGGAGGGGGGAGTTGTTGCAGGTAAACCTTCCAAAACATGAGCCACACAGACACAAAAGTGCTCAAGTTCACAAGAACTGGCAACATGGGGTTAGGATGAGACTGAGACAAGTTCTACTTCTAGACAGCAGAATGAGGACAGAGATTGGAGGAAAGGGATGCCGAGAAGAAAGAGATGGGAGACCGACATCAGATGCTGTGCAAAAGGCAGCTCAGGAAAGAAAACTGGAACTGAGGATGAAGGAGACAGAAAAGGTGAAATACAGGAGAACATTTAGAGCACAGCAGCAATACAACTGAGGTAACACTCCAAGAATCTGGACAAGGGAATGGGGAGTCTACATGCAACCAGGGAGAGGTGTCATGGACACACTGAACTCAACAGCTGTGTGGAGACCGAGTGGAGTGGCACTCGCAGGGTGGGGTGGCTGCATACAGGGGGACGGCATGGAACAAGGGAGGTCCAAACAGGACAGCAGTCTGTGTCACCACTCACTCTGAGCCTTGGCAGCAATGGCACCAGGAGCTGGGATTCCAGACTTGGGCTGGGCGATGCCACTGGGGCGCCCTATCTTGGAGGGGGTCTTGAGGCCTGAGGGCCTTGGTAGACTCATGGCGTCACTTGTCCGGTCACTCAGTCTGCCAAGTAGAAAAAGAAGACAGTGGTAGACTCATGGCGTCACTTGTCCGGTCACTCAGTCTGCCAAGTAGAAAAAGAAGACAGTGGTAGACTCATGGCGTCACTTGTCCGGTCACTCAGTCTGCCAAGTAGAAAAAGAAGACAGTGGTAGACTCATGGCGTCACTTGTCCGGTCACTCAGTCTGCCAAGTAGAAAAAGAAGACAGTGGTAGACTCATGGCGTCACTTGTCCGGTCACTCAGTCTGCCAAGTAGAAAAAGAAGACAGTGGTAGACTCATGGCGTCACTTGTCCGGTCACTCAGTCTGCCAAGTAGAAAAAGAAGACAGTGGTAGACTCATGGCGTCACTTGTCCGGTCACTCAGTCTGCCAAGTAGAAAAAGAAGACAGTGGTAGACTCATGGCGTCACTTGTCCGGTCACTCAGTCTGCCAAGTAGAAAAAGAAGACAGTGGTAGACTCATGGCGTCACTTGTCCGGTCACTCAGTCTGCCAAGTAGAAAAAGAAGACAGTGGTAGACTCATGGCGTCACTTGTCCGGTCACTCAGTCTGCCAAGTAGAAAAAGAAGACAGTGGTAGACTCATGGCGTCACTTGTCCGGTCACTCAGTCTGCCAAGTAGAAAAAGAAGACAGTGGTAGACTCATGGCGTCACTTGTCCGGTCACTCAGTCTGCCAAGTAGAAAAAGAAGACAGTGGTAGTCAGATGATCTTAAACAACTATTCACATCTGAAAACCAAGTACAAATAAATTTTTTATACATGTAAATGTAATCCATCCCATAGAGTTCAATGCTTTTGAATGCAGGATTCATATTGTCATATCTATGCCTATATGAAAGTGTTTCGTGTGTAAGATTTTTGAGTTTCATCCTCCTTTATTTCCACTTTGCGTGCTTCAAAAAAGAGAAATGTTACACAGATTGATAAATATAACACTCACATTACAAAGCAAGGCAGATCACAGACTAACTACATTAAAAATCAAAGCTTAATTGATTGATTTACAATGCTAATTTTCCAGACCTTATGTTGGGAGCTGACTCCAACTAGCCTGATTTTTTTTTTAATCAACAAACACGAATCTGTCAATTTGAGATGGAAAGCATTCTTATTCCGCCTAATGACTCATACACTATCAGTCAATACACACAGCACATTTCTGCAAAGCTAACCACCAGCATCAGGTTCCAAAGCAGCCAGACATACAGTTTGGGACAGGGACTCCATCCTATGCATCCCAGGGGAGACTTCATACACAATTAGTGGATGAGCTGGCAAACCATTGTTTCACAACAAGGGGAAATTACCCTCGGCTCACATCATATCACCCCACATATCCAAGCCTGTAGTCTGCCAGACCAGTTCTCTACAGGCCTCAGACAACCCATCCAAGCACTGCACTATCATGTACACACAGCAGTGCACAGCAGCAGCAGCACCACTGCAGTGAAGGCCCCAGCCTCAATGAGTCAACTGCGGCTGATGTTTTCCCCAACAACCAGGATGAGCCAAGATCAATATGAGGATCCATTGCAGGACCACAGGTGATGTCATCCACAGCAAGTGTCAGGCTGGTCAGCCTTTCCAACACCAGAGCTCACAAGATGTCTGTCACCACCACTCAGCACCAAATGCAGCCTTCCAGGTCACACCATAACACCATTCTTCCATTACTTATTTATATTCACCATACTCATCGCCACAATATCTCATAGTCTTAAGTCTAACCCATGATGAGATGAGTACATTTCTGTACATGTATCTGAACCCAAGGGATCTAGTGAATGCGTCATGAATTTATTTGGGCAAGCATTTAATAAAAAATGTGACTAATCTAACATTAATTCCTACAGCAGCAATTTAATTGCAAAACTTCATTTAAAAAAAGGTAATAATACATGTATCAATATTTAACTTTTCCTCCAGATAGTAAATTGTTGTGAATGAAGCAACAACCTTGAAAGATGTGAGACAAAAGGCTTCTGAAAACTGCAGACACACCCAAAAACTTCACCACACACAATGCATTAATTTTTTGCATGACACACCATTCTCCATCATCAAATCGGAGGCCAGAATTGTACAATAGATCTCTCACTGAACTTGCAAGGGAGTGGGTGACATCACACCCCATGGAATGCTACACAAACCACATGGACTGATGGCTGACAGAGGTGACTAACCCACAACAAACCCAGCCTCCAGACATTCACTTTTCAACAGTCTGGCTGCAGTGAAAAAACATGCAGACAGGAGGAGCAGCAGGACAGACATGCAGCAGACCTCCCCTGCACCTCAGGAGGCAACATCTGGCAGACAGAGCTATTTGTAGTGCAGGGCAGTAAGCAAGACAGAGGGGGCAAGCACACATCCCATTCCAAGTTTCAGTCTGCTGGCATCCCAGACATCTGCAGGCACACCAGGGACTCCAGCTTCTCCATTTCCTGCTCATTATAGGATGGAGGAGCATAGCTAGAGCTGCCAGATGTGGTCAGGATTCAAGAACAAATTCTGCCCCTCAAAAGATGCTTGCTGCTTCTAATCATTATGACTATGACTGGAGAGGCTCTGAGCCACTTTCATTAAGACAACTAATAACTATTGAGAGATTTAATGTCCTGAAACCTCCAGTCACTAAGCCATATATCTAGACTACAACACAAAGAGACTTGTACAGTTTCACTGAATTCTTCTGATGCTCCACAAAGATAGCCCACCAATGCAAACTGTGATGTGCAATTAGGTTACTCAGTCACCACTGACAGCACATTAGCATGAGCAGTCTCCTGGGCTACATCCCCTCCCTCCTTCACAGGTTTCCTAAAATACCACCTCCAGACTGTTTACCTTCTTGAAGCTGGTGCACACACCCCCATACACACATTTCTACTCCTTGCCCCTCCAGGCTGAGCACACACTCAGGCACACTCACACCAGGAATACATGCAAGATAGATGTATCTGGTGCATTCTCCAGGGAGTGATGTGGAGGCAAAGGGGGTCTGGTCAGCTAAGATGGCTTGCTGCCAGAGACAGGTCAGTGACAAGGCACTTTATGACCTTTTCTAGACTCAGCTTTAGGAATTGCATTATTTACTCTGGGGCATCTCCCAGTGGCAGCCTCAGGGGAGGAGGGTGGAACCCTAGTGAGAATCTCTCCTCTCCCTTGGGGAGCCTAGGCAGTGACTGTCAAGTCCAATTTTGGATAGGCAGCTTGCCACAGCAGCCTGACAGGAGGAGTGATAAGAGATGTTTCCTCCAGTGCTGCACCTGTTTCAATGCACTGAGGACATGCCTTTCTATACAGACATGAAAGAACACAGCATGTTCTGATGTGCTGGCCTAATAAAAGTGGCAACATGTTCACATAGACTTGGTTCTTTCATAGACATTGGAACAAAGGAAAAAATTTAGTGAGGATACATGTGGAATTCATGTTGTCTTTGGGGGTAGGGAAGCTAAAGAGGATGAATAGGGAAGGGAAAGAAGGTACAAGAGGAGGAGGAGGAGGAGGCAAGAAAGTGAAAAAGGGAAATGTGATACAAAGACAAGAGAAGACAGTTGGAGGGATAATTATTGTGTGAGTGGATGTGAAAGCTGATACTGCATTTCAACACTTAAGAAGTTGTTTATCCTATCCCATCAAGGCTATCTCTCCCCTAACAATGATTAAAGTCTCCAAGCAAGCCCTAAATGTTCAGAAACAAGGTAAGAAAAATACACTTGGTGTCAGATGCACAGTAGAAAAAGAAACACAGGAATGCAGTTTCCTCACTTCACTATGGAACTCTTGAGGCTACTACAGTACTAGGCAAACTGTGCAGCTAAATGAACAATCTGAATTGACTATTTGCTTGAAATGGCTCATGATGCAATGGCCACAATTAGCCTGTTGAAAACATATTCAGACCTGCATTCAACACTAGTCAATGCAATACCATATGCTACACAGATGCTGAGAAGGAAAAAAAGGGGGAGAATGACAACATTTGGTGTGCTAGAGCACACATACTTCTGCCAAATCCATAGCTAGTGATCAAAAAGGCAACAGCTGTCTACTTTGGCTCAGTTTCCATTAGTACAATTTCACAAGGATCTTTCAGTGAGTCAGTGTTCACTGTATATGCAATGATTATAAGGATCCTTCTTCCAATCTTTCAAAGCTGCAGTTTAAGTTAACATTTTGTAAAGACAAAGATCTAAATTAAAGTTGAATCCCTTTGCATTCGACAGCACTCATTGGATTCAGAGTACCTGCCCCCACCCCCAAAAGAACCTTATTTTAAATTAAAAATGTGGTGTGCACTGATGGAGCTATACAAAAGTATTAAATAAGCTCTGCAATACCCACAGTAACAGATTGCAGTCCACGGAAGCAGAGGCACCAACTAGAATTGCATATATATATATATATAGATTAAGTCCTCAGACTGATTCACCATCACTTCATTTCCTTCTAGAGATATCAGACAGTAGACTATCATCCCATCTACACATTAACACAACTGCATTTTTAAGAAAGCACATAATGCATCTGGCATCTAAGTATATTTTTACAAAGGTCATTATTGGTACGTCATTTACTTTTTTTAAGAGAAAAAAAGCAAATCTATGAAAATAAGATTGTCTACAAAGAGTGTTGCTGTCATATCATCCAGCATGCAACAGTGTGCGCGTGCATGTGTGTGTGTGTGTGTGTGTGTGTGTGTGTGTGTGTGTGTGTATGTGTGTGTGTGTGTGAGTGTATGACCTGAATGCAAATACACACACCTGAAACAGGTCTACATTGTGATTTGTAATATTAAAGAGCTGAAACCCAGAAAACAACAGAACAAGTTCCCAAACCTCAGTCCAGGAGCCACACACAGAGATGGAGGAATGTTGGGGGCAGGCACCCTCTGAGTACATCAATCCTGTTTTCTCTCCCTTCCTCTGCCCTGGGCTTGCCCCCTTCCAGCTTTCTCCACCCTGACAAGCACCACCCAGCAATTTGTAATTGCCTGCTGGAATTCTGGACCACTGGCCCAGGTCCAGAACACCTACAGGGGAGCCTTGTGAGAACTGGAAGGATGCCACACACACTGAGCTGGTCAGCACTGCCTTCCCATTCAGCCTGGACACCAGCAAGTGAATGATGGGCAACTTCAAATAGCCATAGCCCAGTGTCCCACCCAGTACCAGGGCTGCTGAGTAATAGTTCTCCAAAGACCACAAACCACCTGAGCTAAGACAGGTTGATGATGAGGGCAGCAATGTGGTGTCTGTAAGAAATTGGATTGGGAGGCTGTTGGTTGCCTAGGGAGCTAGCAGGGTCTGCAATAACAAACAGCTCACTGCTGTAGATGCCCTCTCCTCCTTTGAACTGAAATGGCTGGCAGACTGAGCAGAATCCTTAATCAGGGGTTTCAGGGTCTAATACTGACTGCCTTGCCCTTAGAATGTCAAGGGGTCTTCTGCTGATCCCAGTTCAGCGGTGGCCTGTTGCTAATGCACCTGCTCTCACTCAGGGAAATCAGCAGACCTCCCAAACTACTTTTTCTCTGCTAGGAGAGCACTTTGCTCTGACATTATCTGTCAAAATGTCTGGCCTGAGGACTCACACTCCTTCATCCCACCCACTGAATGAAGCAGCACCTATCTCTCCTTGCAACCAGGTGTATCCATCTCCCCCATTCTCTGTGTGTGTGTGTGTGTGTGTGTGTGTGTGTGTGTGTGTGTGTGTGTGTGTGTATTCTTACTTTGTGCAAAATCTACTTAACCATTCAGTAATAACTAATATTCTTGTCAAAGACGAAATATGCATAGTCATGCACTAAATGACAACTATAAGAAAATGGCAATGACGTGGGCGTGGTGAGGACTGTGTACCTGTTGACGTAATTCATAATTGAGGGGCAGCTAAGGACAGGTGGAGTTCAAATTCATTCAACTATGAAATCGGCACAAAGACGTTTACTAAGGACAAATAAGGCACAGGCACTGGAATTTCCTGACCAAGTAAAATGCATTGTGCAACTCAATGCAGCGTAAAAAGTCCACACAAATGACCATTTCTTGTTTGAGGTAGCTGAGGAACAAGTTCGACAGGCTTCACTGACGTGGACCTTGCTTTGCGTGCAGACAAAAATTCCGTTCAGTGCCTTGTAGTTGTACATGGATGGTTGTTGTTATTCTGCACGAGACAGCTTCACCTACGTCTGCGAAGGAAAATTACGGAAACCAAAATCGTACCCAACAATATGAACTAAAAGCAGACGGCTGAGTCAGTCTGTAAGTTGTAAGTCGCTTCTGATAGCACCGACTCACCTGCTACGATGAGGAAACAAATTGAGGTTCGAGCCTTGGTGAAACGGACTAACATTGACAACAACGTACTGAACGACAACAAAATACAAGGAAGCATTAAGCCGTCTCACTGCAAGACAACAAAAAGCAAGTTGATTTTTTCCAATCCTGCCCCGACGAGACGACAGCTCGCCTAAATTTACTGCCTGCAGTGCTCTGGCAGACGAGTTTTCGTGGGACGGCGGTCAAGGCGCCCCTTACAGATTCCGCCAGCACAGCTCTCGATGTCTGCTGTTTGGAGGAAAATTACGACTACAAACACCAAGAGCTATGAGCGCCATACATACCACGGAGATTTCATCGTACTGTCCATGCAACAAATATTCCCCGCAGGCGTCGACGTAAGCTCAACCGATCAACAGCGCCATGTTGGCCTTGACGTGAGTCACATGCGCATGCGCATTACGCCACTGAAGGTGAGGCGCTAGTCAGTCAAGCAACCTTTGACATATGCATCTCGTTTGGGGCTTGGCTCCCACCCTCGGGGATGTTGTGGGTTTCTTTCTGCGTCCGTGAACACTGCACAACTCTTCAAAGATGTAAAACTTCACGGATGTTACATACTGCAGTGATGATTTTCAACTGTTAAACGTACGTAGGCTGCTTTAATGCACCTTCACTCTGTTCATAAAACTTATATAATTGGTTCTCGACTCACATCATTTAAATTAACTGACACGTACAGATGATCGAGGTCATTATTATGGCTTACAAATATGGGTATGATAGATAATAGTGCAAGATTCATCAGAATGATGCACTCCCTTATATAGCAAAGTCCCAGTCAAGAATCCCATCCGTCGATCTCATCGATCACCGCATTGCCCACCGGCCCCGACTGATCGATCTACCATTGGGTTTGGTGTTGTACGTTGATGTTGTTGTTGATGTTGTTGTTGTTGTTGTTGTTGTCTTTTTCTCCCAGCACCCTCATCCAACAAGAGACCACTCTTCATCTCTTCTTCAAATCCCCATCACTCGATCATGCAGTGCCCCGAAACAAACACACACGCGCGCGCGCGCGCACACACACATGAATAGAATAGAATAGAATTCTTCGGCTTGCTTAGGCGTCCAGGGCCTATCGCCGATTCTGGTAGTTCTCTGGCTGTATTTTTATTGTTCTTATGGATAAAGAAAAAATTAGAGAGAAAAAAAAGGCCTAATTGCTGTGCATCATCTGCGCCAGTGGTTCCTCCAGCTTGAACATATATCCTTGTAGATGCTTGTCCACTCTGTTCTTGAACGAGTTCAGGCTCGGTGCCTCAACTACGCTGTTTGTGAGGCTGTTCCACATGTTGATAACTCGCTGGGTGAAGAAATGCTGTCGTAAAGCCATATTGCATCGGTTTTTCTTGAGCTTGTAGGCGTGACCTCTTGTGACACTATTGTCATCGCAGGAAAACAGATTCTCTCCAATCTGAAACTAGAGTTTGGAAATGTAGTATGGGCACCCTATCTGGAAAGAGACAAAAAACTCGTTGAGAGAGTACAGAGGAGGGCCACAAAAATAATTCCGGGATTGAAGGATCTCACATATGAACAAAGACTTGTCAAGATGAGGCTCCCTAGTCTGTGCTACAGAAGAACTAGAGGTGACCTGATAGAAGTGTACAAGTATACGCACGGCATGTATCAGATTGGAGAGAATCTGTTTTCCTGCGATGACAATAGTGTCACAAGAGGTCACGCCTACAAGCTCAAGAAAAACCGATGCAATATGGCTTTACGACAGCATTTCTTCACCCAGCGAGTTATCAACATGTGGAACAGCCTCACAAACAGCGTAGTTGAGGCACCGAGCCTGAACTCGTTCAAGAACAGAGTGGACAAGCATCTACAAGGATATATGTTCAAGCTGGAGGAACCACTGGCGCAGATGATGCACAGCAATTAGGCCTTTTTTTTCTCTCTAATTTTTTCTTTATCCATAAGAACAATAAAAATACAGCCAGAGAACTACCAGAATCGGCGATAGGCCCTGGACGCCTAAGCAAGCCGAAGAATTCTATTCTATTCTATTCATGTGTGTGTGCGCGCGCGCGCGCGTGTGTGTTTGTTTCGGGGCACTGCATGATCGAGTGATGGGGATTTGAAGAAGAGATGAAGAGTGGTCTCTTGTATGGATGAGGGTGCTGGGAGAAAAAGACAACAACAACAACAACAACAACATCAACAACAACATCAACGTACAACACCAAACCCAATGGTAGATCGATCAGTCGGGGCCGGTGGGCAATGCGGTGATCGATGAGATCGACGGATGGGATTCTTGACTGGGACTTTGCTATATAAGGGAGTGCATCATTCTGATGAATCTTGCACTATTATCTATCATACCCATATTTGTAAGCCATAATAATGACCTCGATCATCTGTACGTGTCAGTTAATTTAAATGATGTGAGTCGAGAACCAATTATATAAGTTTTATGAACAGAGTGAAGGTGCATTAAAGCAGCCTACGTACGTTTAACAGTTGAAAATCATCACTGCAGTATGTAACATCCGTGAAGTTTTACATCTTTGAAGAGTTGTGCAGTGTTCACGGACGCAGAAAGAAACCCACAACATCCCCGAGGGTGGGAGCCAAGCCCCAAACGAGATGCATATGTCAAAGGTTGCTTGACTGACTAGCGCCTCACCTTCAGTGGCGTAATGCGCATGCGCATGTGACTCACGTCAAGGCCAACATGGCGCTGTTGATCGGTTGAGCTTACGTCGACGCCTGCGGGGAATATTTGTTGCATGGACAGTACGATGAAATCTCCGTGGTATGTATGGCGCTCATAGCTCTTGGTGTTTGTAGTCGTAATTTTCCTCCAAACAGCAGACATCGAGAGCTGTGCTGGCGGAATCTGTAAGGGGCGCCTTGACCGCCGTCCCACGAAAACTCGTCTGCCAGAGCACTGCAGGCAGTAAATTTAGGCGAGCTGTCGTCTCGTCGGGGCAGGATTGGAAAAAATCAACTTGCTTTTTGTTGTCTTGCAGTGAGACGGCTTAATGCTTCCTTGTATTTTGTTGTCGTTCAGTACGTTGTTGTCAATGTTAGTCCGTTTCACCAAGGCTCGAACCTCAATTTGTTTCCTCATCGTAGCAGGTGAGTCGGTGCTATCAGAAGCGACTTACAACTTACAGACTGACTCAGCCGTCTGCTTTTAGTTCATATTGTTGGGTACGATTTTGGTTTCCGTAATTTTCCTTCGCAGACGTAGGTGAAGCTGTCTCGTGCAGAATAACAACAACCATCCATGTACAACTACAAGGCACTGAACGGAATTTTTGTCTGCACGCAAAGCAAGGTCCACGTCAGTGAAGCCTGTCGAACTTGTTCCTCAGCTACCTCAAACAAGAAATGGTCATTTGTGTGGACTTTTTACGCTGCATTGAGTTGCACAATGCATTTTACTTGGTCAGGAAATTCCAGTGCCTGTGCCTTATTTGTCCTTAGTAAACGTCTTTGTGCCGATTTCATAGTTGAATGAATTTGAACTCCACCTGTCCTTAGCTGCCCCTCAATTATGAATTACGTCAACAGGTACACAGTCCTCACCACGCCCACGTCATTGCCATTTTCTTATAGTTGTCATTTAGTGCATGACTATGCATATTTCGTCTTTGACAAGAATATTAGTTATTACTGAATGGTTAAGTAGATTTTGCACAAAGTAAGAATACACACACACACACACACACACACACACACACACACACACACACACACACACAGAGAATGGGGGAGATGGATACACCTGGTTGCAAGGAGAGATAGGTGCTGCTTCATTCAGTGGGTGGGATGAAGGAGTGTGAGTCCTCAGGCCAGACATTTTGACAGATAATGTCAGAGCAAAGTGCTCTCCTAGCAGAGAAAAAGTAGTTTGGGAGGTCTGCTGATTTCCCTGAGTGAGAGCAGGTGCATTAGCAACAGGCCACCGCTGAACTGGGATCAGCAGAAGACCCCTTGACATTCTAAGGGCAAGGCAGTCAGTATTAGACCCTGAAACCCCTGATTAAGGATTCTGCTCAGTCTGCCAGCCATTTCAGTTCAAAGGAGGAGAGGGCATCTACAGCAGTGAGCTGTTTGTTATTGCAGACCCTGCTAGCTCCCTAGGCAACCAACAGCCTCCCAATCCAATTTCTTACAGACACCACATTGCTGCCCTCATCATCAACCTGTCTTAGCTCAGGTGGTTTGTGGTCTTTGGAGAACTATTACTCAGCAGCCCTGGTACTGGGTGGGACACTGGGCTATGGCTATTTGAAGTTGCCCATCATTCACTTGCTGGTGTCCAGGCTGAATGGGAAGGCAGTGCTGACCAGCTCAGTGTGTGTGGCATCCTTCCAGTTCTCACAAGGCTCCCCTGTAGGTGTTCTGGACCTGGGCCAGTGGTCCAGAATTCCAGCAGGCAATTACAAATTGCTGGGTGGTGCTTGTCAGGGTGGAGAAAGCTGGAAGGGGGCAAGCCCAGGGCAGAGGAAGGGAGAGAAAACAGGATTGATGTACTCAGAGGGTGCCTGCCCCCAACATTCCTCCATCTCTGTGTGTGGCTCCTGGACTGAGGTTTGGGAACTTGTTCTGTTGTTTTCTGGGTTTCAGCTCTTTAATATTACAAATCACAATGTAGACCTGTTTCAGGTGTGTGTATTTGCATTCAGGTCATACACTCACACACACACACACACACACACACACACACACACACACACACACACACACACACACACATGCACGCGCACACTGTTGCATGCTGGATGATATGACAGCAACACTCTTTGTAGACAATCTTATTTTCATAGATTTGCTTTTTTTCTCTTAAAAAAAGTAAATGACGTACCAATAATGACCTTTGTAAAAATATACTTAGATGCCAGATGCATTATGTGCTTTCTTAAAAATGCAGTTGTGTTAATGTGTAGATGGGATGATAGTCTACTGTCTGATATCTCTAGAAGGAAATGAAGTGATGGTGAATCAGTCTGAGGACTTAATCTATATATATATATATATGCAATTCTAGTTGGTGCCTCTGCTTCCGTGGACTGCAATCTGTTACTGTGGGTATTGCAGAGCTTATTTAATACTTTTGTATAGCTCCATCAGTGCACACCACATTTTTAATTTAAAATAAGGTTCTTTTGGGGGTGGGGGCAGGTACTCTGAATCCAATGAGTGCTGTCGAATGCAAAGGGATTCAACTTTAATTTAGATCTTTGTCTTTACAAAATGTTAACTTAAACTGCAGCTTTGAAAGATTGGAAGAAGGATCCTTATAATCATTGCATATACAGTGAACACTGACTCACTGAAAGATCCTTGTGAAATTGTACTAATGGAAACTGAGCCAAAGTAGACAGCTGTTGCCTTTTTGATCACTAGCTATGGATTTGGCAGAAGTATGTGTGCTCTAGCACACCAAATGTTGTCATTCTCCCCCTTTTTTTCCTTCTCAGCATCTGTGTAGCATATGGTATTGCATTGACTAGTGTTGAATGCAGGTCTGAATATGTTTTCAACAGGCTAATTGTGGCCATTGCATCATGAGCCATTTCAAGCAAATAGTCAATTCAGATTGTTCATTTAGCTGCACAGTTTGCCTAGTACTGTAGTAGCCTCAAGAGTTCCATAGTGAAGTGAGGAAACTGCATTCCTGTGTTTCTTTTTCTACTGTGCATCTGACACCAAGTGTATTTTTCTTACCTTGTTTCTGAACATTTAGGGCTTGCTTGGAGACTTTAATCATTGTTAGGGGAGAGATAGCCTTGATGGGATAGGATAAACAACTTCTTAAGTGTTGAAATGCAGTATCAGCTTTCACATCCACTCACACAATAATTATCCCTCCAACTGTCTTCTCTTGTCTTTGTATCACATTTCCCTTTTTCACTTTCTTGCCTCCTCCTCCTCCTCCTCTTGTACCTTCTTTCCCTTCCCTATTCATCCTCTTTAGCTTCCCTACCCCCAAAGACAACATGAATTCCACATGTATCCTCACTAAATTTTTTCCTTTGTTCCAATGTCTATGAAAGAACCAAGTCTATGTGAACATGTTGCCACTTTTATTAGGCCAGCACATCAGAACATGCTGTGTTCTTTCATGTCTGTATAGAAAGGCATGTCCTCAGTGCATTGAAACAGGTGCAGCACTGGAGGAAACATCTCTTATCACTCCTCCTGTCAGGCTGCTGTGGCAAGCTGCCTATCCAAAATTGGACTTGACAGTCACTGCCTAGGCTCCCCAAGGGAGAGGAGAGATTCTCACTAGGGTTCCACCCTCCTCCCCTGAGGCTGCCACTGGGAGATGCCCCAGAGTAAATAATGCAATTCCTAAAGCTGAGTCTAGAAAAGGTCATAAAGTGCCTTGTCACTGACCTGTCTCTGGCAGCAAGCCATCTTAGCTGACCAGACCCCCTTTGCCTCCACATCACTCCCTGGAGAATGCACCAGATACATCTATCTTGCATGTATTCCTGGTGTGAGTGTGCCTGAGTGTGTGCTCAGCCTGGAGGGGCAAGGAGTAGAAATGTGTGTATGGGGGTGTGTGCACCAGCTTCAAGAAGGTAAACAGTCTGGAGGTGGTATTTTAGGAAACCTGTGAAGGAGGGAGGGGATGTAGCCCAGGAGACTGCTCATGCTAATGTGCTGTCAGTGGTGACTGAGTAACCTAATTGCACATCACAGTTTGCATTGGTGGGCTATCTTTGTGGAGCATCAGAAGAATTCAGTGAAACTGTACAAGTCTCTTTGTGTTGTAGTCTAGATATATGGCTTAGTGACTGGAGGTTTCAGGACATTAAATCTCTCAATAGTTATTAGTTGTCTTAATGAAAGTGGCTCAGAGCCTCTCCAGTCATAGTCATAATGATTAGAAGCAGCAAGCATCTTTTGAGGGGCAGAATTTGTTCTTGAATCCTGACCACATCTGGCAGCTCTAGCTATGCTCCTCCATCCTATAATGAGCAGGAAATGGAGAAGCTGGAGTCCCTGGTGTGCCTGCAGATGTCTGGGATGCCAGCAGACTGAAACTTGGAATGGGATGTGTGCTTGCCCCCTCTGTCTTGCTTACTGCCCTGCACTACAAATAGCTCTGTCTGCCAGATGTTGCCTCCTGAGGTGCAGGGGAGGTCTGCTGCATGTCTGTCCTGCTGCTCCTCCTGTCTGCATGTTTTTTCACTGCAGCCAGACTGTTGAAAAGTGAATGTCTGGAGGCTGGGTTTGTTGTGGGTTAGTCACCTCTGTCAGCCATCAGTCCATGTGGTTTGTGTAGCATTCCATGGGGTGTGATGTCACCCACTCCCTTGCAAGTTCAGTGAGAGATCTATTGTACAATTCTGGCCTCCGATTTGATGATGGAGAATGGTGTGTCATGCAAAAAATTAATGCATTGTGTGTGGTGAAGTTTTTGGGTGTGTCTGCAGTTTTCAGAAGCCTTTTGTCTCACATCTTTCAAGGTTGTTGCTTCATTCACAACAATTTACTATCTGGAGGAAAAGTTAAATATTGATACATGTATTATTACCTTTTTTTAAATGAAGTTTTGCAATTAAATTGCTGCTGTAGGAATTAATGTTAGATTAGTCACATTTTTTATTAAATGCTTGCCCAAATAAATTCATGACGCATTCACTAGATCCCTTGGGTTCAGATACATGTACAGAAATGTACTCATCTCATCATGGGTTAGACTTAAGACTATGAGATATTGTGGCGATGAGTATGGTGAATATAAATAAGTAATGGAAGAATGGTGTTATGGTGTGACCTGGAAGGCTGCATTTGGTGCTGAGTGGTGGTGACAGACATCTTGTGAGCTCTGGTGTTGGAAAGGCTGACCAGCCTGACACTTGCTGTGGATGACATCACCTGTGGTCCTGCAATGGATCCTCATATTGATCTTGGCTCATCCTGGTTGTTGGGGAAAACATCAGCCGCAGTTGACTCATTGAGGCTGGGGCCTTCACTGCAGTGGTGCTGCTGCTGCTGTGCACTGCTGTGTGTACATGATAGTGCAGTGCTTGGATGGGTTGTCTGAGGCCTGTAGAGAACTGGTCTGGCAGACTACAGGCTTGGATATGTGGGGTGATATGATGTGAGCCGAGGGTAATT
The DNA here is from genome assembly GCA_034096865.1 of Theodoxus fluviatilis. Lineage (NCBI taxonomy): Eukaryota > Metazoa > Mollusca > Gastropoda > Cycloneritida > Neritidae > Theodoxus > Theodoxus fluviatilis. The sequence continues at coordinate 28,177 of JAWQFJ010035622.1, forward strand.
TCCCCTTGTTGTGAAACAATGGTTTGCCAGCTCATCCACTAATTGTGTATGAAGTCTCCCCTGGGATGCATAGGATGGAGTCCCTGTCCCAAACTGTATGTCTGGCTGCTTTGGAACCTGATGCTGGTGGTTAGCTTTGCAGAAATGTGCTGTGTGTATTGACTGATAGTGTATGAGTCATTAGGCGGAATAAGAATGCTTTCCATCTCAAATTGACAGATTCGTGTTTGTTGATTAAAAAAAAAATCAGGCTAGTTGGAGTCAGCTCCCAACATAAGGTCTGGAAAATTAGCATTGTAAATCAATCAATTAAGCTTTGATTTTTAATGTAGTTAGTCTGTGATCTGCCTTGCTTTGTAATGTGAGTGTTATATTTATCAATCTGTGTAACATTTCTCTTTTTTGAAGCACGCAAAGTGGAAATAAAGGAGGATGAAACTCAAAAATCTTACACACGAAACACTTTCATATAGGCATAGATATGACAATATGAATCCTGCATTCAAAAGCATTGAACTCTATGGGATGGATTACATTTACATGTATAAAAAATTTATTTGTACTTGGTTTTCAGATGTGAATAGTTGTTTAAGATCATCTGACTACCACTGTCTTCTTTTTCTACTTGGCAGACTGAGTGACCGGACAAGTGACGCCATGAGTCTACCACTGTCTTCTTTTTCTACTTGGCAGACTGAGTGACCGGACAAGTGACGCCATGAGTCTACCACTGTCTTCTTTTTCTACTTGGCAGACTGAGTGACCGGACAAGTGACGCCATGAGTCTACCACTGTCTTCTTTTTCTACTTGGCAGACTGAGTGACCGGACAAGTGACGCCATGAGTCTACCACTGTCTTCTTTTTCTACTTGGCAGACTGAGTGACCGGACAAGTGACGCCATGAGTCTACCACTGTCTTCTTTTTCTACTTGGCAGACTGAGTGACCGGACAAGTGACGCCATGAGTCTACCACTGTCTTCTTTTTCTACTTGGCAGACTGAGTGACCGGACAAGTGACGCCATGAGTCTACCACTGTCTTCTTTTTCTACTTGGCAGACTGAGTGACCGGACAAGTGACGCCATGAGTCTACCACTGTCTTCTTTTTCTACTTGGCAGACTGAGTGACCGGACAAGTGACGCCATGAGTCTACCACTGTCTTCTTTTTCTACTTGGCAGACTGAGTGACCGGACAAGTGACGCCATGAGTCTACCACTGTCTTCTTTTTCTACTTGGCAGACTGAGTGACCGGACAAGTGACGCCATGAGTCTACCACTGTCTTCTTTTTCTACTTGGCAGACTGAGTGACCGGACAAGTGACGCCATGAGTCTACCACTGTCTTCTTTTTCTACTTGGCAGACTGAGTGACCGGACAAGTGACGCCATGAGTCTACCAAGGCCCTCAGGCCTCAAGACCCCCTCCAAGATAGGGCGCCCCAGTGGCATCGCCCAGCCCAAGTCTGGAATCCCAGCTCCTGGTGCCATTGCTGCCAAGGCTCAGAGTGAGTGGTGACACAGACTGCTGTCCTGTTTGGACCTCCCTTGTTCCATGCCGTCCCCCTGTATGCAGCCACCCCACCCTGCGAGTGCCACTCCACTCGGTCTCCACACAGCTGTTGAGTTCAGTGTGTCCATGACACCTCTCCCTGGTTGCATGTAGACTCCCCATTCCCTTGTCCAGATTCTTGGAGTGTTACCTCAGTTGTATTGCTGCTGTGCTCTAAATGTTCTCCTGTATTTCACCTTTTCTGTCTCCTTCATCCTCAGTTCCAGTTTTCTTTCCTGAGCTGCCTTTTGCACAGCATCTGATGTCGGTCTCCCATCTCTTTCTTCTCGGCATCCCTTTCCTCCAATCTCTGTCCTCATTCTGCTGTCTAGAAGTAGAACTTGTCTCAGTCTCATCCTAACCCCATGTTGCCAGTTCTTGTGAACTTGAGCACTTTTGTGTCTGTGTGGCTCATGTTTTGGAAGGTTTACCTGCAACAACTCCCCCCTCCTGCCTTTCATGCCATTTTGCTGTCTGAATAAGTACAGCTCTAGGCAAGAAGGGAATTGGTTTCCGACTGGAGTGTTTTGCCAGCTTTACTTTCCCTTCCCCACACCTTCCTGTCCCCATCTCCTCTGTCAGCGTTGACCTCAGCAGGCTGGGCATCTGACATACAATAGATCTGGTTAGAGCTCTGACCGAGCACTGGCATGGTATTGGGGGTTGTATGAGATGTGATTTTGTCAGTTTAGTAACAAGCATTCCTTGTGGTTGATATCTTTTGCTATTTTTCATTGATTCAACCTATGAGTTGTCGATGTGTGTTGTCACTTATGCAGTATATTTCTTGTGGCGTATCATGTTTATATTTTTAACTGTACTTGTTCAGCTACTGCTTGTACCCTTTATGTTTACATGGAATGTTCTGTTGAATTTATGAGTGATGCATAAAAATACATGACATAATTCTTGACTCACTATTTAAATGAAGAGGGCAGTTTGATGCCCTCTGTCTCCACTCTCTGTCTGTCTGCCTGTCTGCCTGTCTGTCTGTCTGTCTGTCTGTCTGTCTGTCTGTCTGTCTGTCTGTCTGTCTGTCTGTCTGTCTGTCTGTCTGTCTGTCTGTCTATCTGTCTGTCTGTCTCTCTGTCTCTCTCTCTCTGTCTCTCTCTCACTCTCTGTCTCTCTGTCTCTCTCTCTCTCTCTCTCTCTCTCTCTCTCTCTCTCTCTCTCTCTCTCTCTCTCTCTCTCTCTCTCTCTCTCTCTCTCTCTCTCACTCATTCTCTCATGCAGATCTTGGAAGAAAAGTTTGGACAAAGTTTGGACATTAGTACTGAAGATCTTAGACAAAGTGTCTCACACAGACTTCATATTTGCTACCTGGTCTCAGAGCAGATGTTTACATGTTCTCTCTAAGCTGTCTGCCCAGTCTCACCTGACATGCAAATGTGCCTATTCCTGATCCCCTTCCTGTGGCAGTATGCTTGCCCTTTCACTCTGGACAAGTATGGACTTCACATCACCAAACTTCACTGGCCCTCTTTCCCTGTAAGGGAAGCCCCACATAGCAAAAGGCTTCTAAGTGTTGTCTGGTTTTGGGAAAAATCTAATGGTATGCCATCAAAAGTTTACATGTGACAGAAATCTGTACTGCTCTCTCAACTTGTTGGTTTACCCAGGGTAAACTTCATGTCAGGGTGATGTTACATGCATTTGAAAAGGATGCCGGAGCACATTTTATTGGAGTTGTATCTGGGGTATTGCATCTCATTTCAAGCTTACAGCAGTTGCAACACTATCTTTAGTTAACAAGAATACTTTTGTTGTGTAGTGTTTACATGTGGTAATTCAATTTCAAGATGAGGTCACGGAGAATTGCAAATTCACAGTGTTTCATACTCATACTAGTCATAGACAGCCTTTCAACCCAACATGCATGATCATTATATCATACTTCACCTAAGTATGGCAGCTGAGGTGTTGACAACTTGCACTGCAGCTCTACCTCTCACACCTCTCAGTGTTTGGCTGCTCCACATTCCTAGAGTGGACATGCAAGTTTCTGGCGGGGAGAGATTGAGCCATACATATTTGGCCAAGTCCTGCTTTTTTGGCCATGTAAGACAGAGGCCTGAGCTAGGGATGACATCAGCTGGGAGGTAGGGGAGAAGGGCTGTCCTGTCAACAGGGCCTGTGGTCTTTAGGGAGGGCCAGCCTCTGTACAAATACCCTCCAGTGTCAGCCTGCCCTGCCTGATGGTTCTCCTCTCTTCTGAAATGTGTCCCTCCCCCCCCACCTTCCTCCACAAACTTCAGAATGGAGAACTTGACCTGAAGGCTGAAGCATGATGTGGATGCCTACTCAGGGCACCCTGGGCTACAAGATTTGGTGTGGATGCTCCTGAGCAGCATGTAGCATTAATGTTCTGCTGAGGTGCAGCCTCAAAGTTTTCTGAACAGGTTTTTTGACTCACATGCGAAGCAAAAGTGAGTGTTTATAGCTCCCCTGCAAAGAAGTTGACAGCCACTTCCCTGACTGAGACGTGAAAGAAAAGTCATAAAATAAAAGTTGTTTTAAATGCATGCAGTCATGAATTTCTGTACAGAAATGTATAACCCCCAATCTACACTAAATGGGGATTAAAAAAACTAACTCCATTAAAGTATCAGAAATGTAAATTGTAATACTTTTTTTTCGTGCTGAGATGTGAATATTTTGCTCTTGCTGCTCAGTCTTGTTTGTAACCAAATGTCGGTGCTACGTTTAAGTGGCCTTTAGAAATCCCCATAGCATTGCCCCTGACAAGTGCTTGACTTGTTAAACAGGCTCTTTGTGGCTTGACAGATGGCCCTTCAAAAGCTGCTGATATGGATCATCTTGTCATTTGGGTCACCTAAGGCTATTGCTTCATTGAGTATTTCAGTCTTAAACAGACATAAAAAGCACTGAATAGCTGTGGGACTGACATTCATGGATAAAGGGGATTGAACTGAAGCAAGTCTGTGTTAACACATTTAGTCATGCCAGTTATTTACACAGCCAGTGAATCACAGCACTCACATGGCCCACCCTCAAATTATGACTGAGAGCCGGAGGCATTGATGCATATTTGAATGGAGCTCTTGAAATCCCGTGGTGAGCAGAGGTTATCTCTCCAAGGAGGCAGAATTAGCCCTGGACCTGTTGACACAGGCTTCTTGGAAAGACCTGTGTTTGCTCTTGAAAGCTTTTTTAGATGTTGTATGTTTCACACAATTCTGCTCATCCCACTTGGGGTGAATCACTTTTTTGCTCAAGATTTTTGCAGACCAAAGTTAAGGTGTTCCTGACAATTATCTAAGATGCACTTGGATTCTTTGGATTTCGTTACTTTGATTATCAAATATGAAATAAATAATACTTTTCAGCCTTCCATTTTTCCATCTTTCAGTAAAGCCATGCTAACACTTCAACTTCATTCCAATCTTGAATGGATTAGGATGCACGATTTTGCTCTCTGCCATAAGGGAAAAAAGTGCACCTTGCCAGCCTTGAAAGCCTTGCTGTACATGCAGATGGATGCTGAGAGTGGCACACTGCACTGCTGTGGCAGTTGTGGAGTGGAGTGGACAGGCTGCCAGGTGCTGAGAGTGGCACACTGCACTGCTGTAGCAGTTGTGGAGTGGACAGGCTGCCAGGTGCTGAGAGTGGCACACTGCACTGCTGTAGCAGTTGTGGAGTGGAGTGGACAGGCTGCCAGGTGCTGAGAGTGGCACACTGCACTGCTGTAGCAGTTGTGGGGTGGAGTGGACAGGCTGCCAGGCGCTGAGAGTGGCACACTGCACTGCTGTGGCAGTTGTGGAGTGGAGTGGACAGGCTGCCAGGCGCTGAGAGTGGCACACTGCACTGCTGTGGCAGTTGTGGAGTGGAGTGGACAGGCTGCCAGGTGCTGAGAGTGGCACACTGCACTGCTGTGGCAGTTGTGGAGTGGAGTGGACAGGCTGCCAGGCGCTGAGAGTGGCACACTGCACTGCTGTGGCAGTTGTGGAGTGGAGTGGACAGGCTGCCAGGTGCTGAGAGTGGCACACTGCACTGCTGTAGCAGTTGTGGAGTGGACAGGCTGCCAGGTGCTGAGAGTGGCACACTGCACTGCTGTGGCAGTTGTGGAGTGGAGTGGACAGGCTGCCAGGTGCTGAGAGTGGCACACTGCACTGCTGTGGCAGTTGTGGAGTGGAGTGGACAGGCTGCCAGGTGCTGAGAGTGGCACACTGCACTGCTGTGGCAGTTGTGGAGTGGACAGGCTGCCAGGTGCTGAGAGTGGCACACTGCACTGCTGTGGCAGTTGTGGAGTGGACAGGCTGCCAGGTGCTGAGAAACTGCTGTGGCAGTTGTGGAGTGGAGTGGACAGGCTGCTAGGCGCTGAGAAACTGCTGTGGCAGTTGTGGAGTGGAGTGGACAGGCTGCTAGGCGCTGAGAGTGGCACACTGCACTGCTGTAGCAGTTGTGGAGTGGACAGGCTGCCAGGTGCTGAGAGTGGCACACTGCACTGCTGTAGCAGTTGTGGAGTGGACAGGCTGCCAGGTGCTGAGAGTGGCACACTGCACTGCTGTAGCAGTTGTGGAGTGGAGTGGACAGGCTGCCAGGTGCTGAGAGTGGCACACTGCACTGCTGTGGCAGTTGTGGAGTGGAGTGGACAGGCTGCCAGGCGCTGAGAGTGGCACACTGCACTGCTGTGGCAGTTGTGGAGTGGAGTGGACAGGCTGCCAGGCGCTGAGAGTGGCACACTGCACTGCTGTGGCAGTTGTGGAGTGGAGTGGACAGGCTGCCAGGTGCTGAGAGTGGCACACTGCACTGCTGTGGCAGTTGTGGAGTGAGTGGACAGGCTGCCAGGTGCTGAGAGTGGCACACTGCACTGCTGTGGCAGTTGTGGAGTGGAGTGGACAGGCTGCCAGGTGCTGAGAGTGGCACACTGCACTGCTGTGGCAGTTGTGGAGTGGACAGGCTGCCAGGTGCTGAGAGTGGCACACTGCACTGCTGTAGCAGTTGTGGAGTGGAGTGGACAGGCTGCCAGGTGCTGAGAGTGGCACACTGCACTGCTGTGGCAGTTGTGGAGTGTGGACAGGCTGCCAGGTGCTGAGAGTGGCACACTGCACTGCTGTGGCAGTTGTGGAGTGGACAGGCTGCCAGGTGCTGAGAGTGGCACACTGCACTGCTGTAGCAGTTGTGGAGTGGAGTGGACAGGCTGCTAGGTGCTGAGAGTGGCACACTGCACTGCTGTGGCAGTTGTGGAGTGGACAGGCTGCCAGGTGCTGAGAGTGGCACACTGCACTGCTGTGGCAGTTGTGGAGTGGAGTGGACAGGCTGCCAGGTGCTGAGAGTGGCACACTGCACTGCTGTGGCAGTTGTGGAGTGAGTGGACAGGCTGCCAGGTGCTGAGAGTGGCACACTGCACTGCTGTGGCAGTTGTGAGTGGAGTGGACAGGCTGCCAGGTGCTGAGAGTGGCACACTGCACTGCTGTGGCAGTTGTGGATGGAGTGGACAGGCTGCCAGGTGCTGAGAGTGGCACACTGCACTGCTGTGGCAGTTGTGGAGTGGAGTGGACAGGCTGCCAGGTGCTGAGAGTGGCACACTGCACTGCTGTGGCAGTTGTGGAGTGAGTGGACAGGCTGCCAGGTGCTGAGAGTGGCACACTGCACTGCTGTGGCAGTTGTGGAGTGGAGTGGACAGGCTGCCAGGTGCTGAGAGTGGCACACTGCACTGCTGTAGCAGTTGTGAGTGGAGTGGACAGGCTGCCAGGTGCTGAGAGTGGCACACTGCACTGCTGTGGCAGTTGTGGAGTGGAGTGGACAGGCTGCCAGGTGCTGAGAGTGGCACACTGCACTGCTGTGGCAGTTGTGGAGTGGACAGGCTGCCAGGTGCTGAGAGTGGCACACTGCACTGCTGTAGCAGTTGTGGAGTGGAGTGGACAGGCTGCCAGGTGCTGAGAGTGGCACACTGCACTGCTGTGGCAGTTGTGAGTGGAGTGGACAGGCTGCCAGGTGCTGAGAGTGGCACACTGCACTGCTGTGGCAGTTGTGGAGTGGAGTGGACAGGCTGCCAGGTGCTGAGAGTGGCACACTGCACTGCTGTGGCAGTTGTGGAGTGGAGTGGACAGGCTGCCAGGTGCTGAGAGTGGCACACTGCACTGCTGTGGCAGTTGTGGCATGGAGTGGACAGGCTGCCAGGTGCTGAGAGTGGCACACTGCACTGCTGTGGCAGTTGTGGAGTGGACAGGCTGCCAGGTGCTGAGAGTGGCACACTGCACTGCTGTAGCAGTTGTAGAGTGGAGTGGACAGGCTGCCAGGCGCTGAGAGTGGCACACTGCACTGCTGTGGCAGTTGTGGAGTGGAGTGGACAGGCTGCCAGGCGCTGAGAGTGGCACACTGCACTGCTGTGGCAGTTGTGGAGTGGAGTGGACAGGCTGCCAGGTGCTGAGAGTGGCACACTGCACTGCTGTGGCAGTTGTGGAGTGGAGTGGACAGGCTGCCAGGTGCTGAGAGTGGCACACTGCACTGCTGTGGCAGTTGTGGAGTGGAGTGGACAGGCTGCCAGGTGCTGAGAGTGGCACTCTGCACTGCTGTAGCAGTTGTAGAGTGGAGTGGACAGGCTGCCAGGTGTCTGTCTCCCTCACTGTGCCCTGCATTCCAGCAGTCACACAGCCACAGCCCAGGCATGATGGATGGGGCGAGGAGCTGGAGGGACTCAAGGCTGCCTGTCTCCAGTGTCTCTTCTCCAATACTAGAAGTGCTAGGTCATCAAAATGTTTTGTGTTGATCTTGTCTTTACAACAGTAGGGATATCTGTGTAATGAAATCCAAGTGTTTTACACTCACTTTTAAAAATATGAGTTTGCTCAGCCCATTTTACTTGAATTTGAATTGGTTTTATTTTGTGTACCCTGTGCTGATGTATGTTTGTCCTGTTAAGGTAGCTGTTGCATGTTATGTTTAATTTTTATTTTTTCTTTCACGAAGTGAAATCAACAGCATACAGATGAAACATAATCACTGTCATTCTAGGCTTGTGTTTACTATATGAGGCTGTGCCAAAACGTGCTGGGGGGGTGCTTGGACATTTGTGACAAAATAAACCTTTTCAGTTGATTATTTTTTGTGTTTGAAGTGATACTTTAGTCTTTGATGAACACATTTTTGTAATAAAAGAATGGTTTGTGCATTTGGGAAATGTGTACTGTTTGATAATATGCCATGATACGCTAATTTTGAGAAAAGCCACATGTGCAGCAAAACTGACCACAGAAGCCATTAATATCATTTCATACAACTGGTGTTGATTTATTTCTAGTGAACAGACCCAGCAGAAGCATTATCAGTCTTTAAAAGTACATTTGGAGCCAAATCTTGAATGCAGCGTCACGTAATATCGCAAGACCCTAAAAAATAATACAAGTCAAAACTGATACTTTCTGCTGAGTAACCACAAGAAGTATAAACAATAATATAAACTATAACACTTCAACAGAAACACTGACAGATGATAAACATATCCCTAAAAGTGTTTAAAGTTTGCTAAAACTAGTTAAACATGTTGTTGTACCGGTCACGTGTTACAAAATGTTGATGGACATGAAAATGTTCATAATATTTGAAATAACAACCAGAATGTTATACATACACTAACTTTTCAGTTACAATCTAAAGATTGGGTTATTTCTGGAGTATGAAAACAGAAACAATAGCAAAACATGTTCAAAGCAAGTCATAACAGCATTCTACCTGTCACGTGTTACACTGTTGTCAGTGGACATGAAATCATTCAAAATGTCAAAAATGACAACTATAATATTAAATAAACCTTTTGGATACAGTCATATTTTGAAGATTAGGTAATTATGGAACATCAAAACACACAAAAAAGTAACATCATGTTCAAAACAGGTCAAATCTGCGTTCTACCTGTCACGTGTTACATGGAGTCAGTGGACATGAAATCATTCAAAATGTCAAAAATGACAACTATAATATTAAATAAACCTTTTGGATACAGTCATATTTTGAAGATTAGGTAATTATGGAGCATCAAAACACACAAAAAAGTAACATCATGTTCAAAACAGGTCAAATCTGCGTTCTACCTGTTACGTGTTACATGGAGTCAGTGGACATGAAATCAATCAAAATGTCAAAAATAACTACAATATTCAAATAGACATTTAGAATACATTTTTAACCTAAAGACTAGGTACATATAAAACATTAAAATGCAATCAAAAGTAATATGTTCAAAACCAGGTCAAAATAGCGTTCTACCTGTCTTGCGTTACGCTCTATAGCTGGACAGGAAAAGACTCAATGCACTCAATTAGAATCTGATTATCAAACAGCAAATTATAAAAATTATAATCTTAATGGTATGTGTTAGAAAACATGGCATGTTTTCTTTTCAAAACATATCTTATCCTAAATAGCAACACAATGAAACAGGAAAAGGGTATACTTGACAAACATTGATACCATGTCAAAACAACAAACACAATGTGGCACTATCATGAAATGTTAGCCTTCAAGGCAAAGTCATTTAAAGAAGTACAGCTGGCAGCAGTTTGTAGACCGCTTGGTGTCTATTTCAATGTTGACTTTCTTTGATTTGCACAGGAAAACCAGCATATCCTCCTAATATTCTTCTGGGCAGCTGTCCCAAAAGAAGAAGTCCTGGCCTGACACATGAACCTCACATACACTTCGGATGTTTCACACCCCAACACCTGCAACACAAAACAACCAATAACTTTCTGTTTCTACTGGCAAAACCAACAGAAAATATTCAGATTTGAAAAGTAGAATCCAAGATTGTCAAGGTTCTCAATTCAATCGAAAATGTAATTGGTTGTACGTAAACTCCTTGCAAAATCTTAATTTAAAAAAGAATCTTCGATTCTTTTTTTTCGTTGTTGTTGGGGTGGGGGGTGGGGTGGGGGGATAAAACAGTCCCATGAAAATATTCCTTCGGGACCCCTGCTAACCCAAATGCATTTTTTCAGCTTTGGCTACAATCGTTACAAGGGCATAAACGTCTTTTCCTAAATTGTTACACTGACATGAACGTGTTCTCCTGAATCGTAACACGGACATAAACAGAACCATGTCCGAGATCAGTGATTTCTCCACATTTGGTCACTAAAAACCCGCGGGACAAAAACTGGCCAGAGGATTGTATTTTTCTTCCATCATATTTGCCTCCCAAAAGTAGCAAGCAGTTATTATAAGCTAATTCAATTCGCAGAGAGAAGAATTATCTGTAAAACGTAACAACAGGTCACGCGTAACACCTTGTCCTGAGCAGACAGTAAAATATTTTCTCACCTTTTCGGATCGTCGTCTCCATAATTCACAATCGAATCCACAGACCGGAAATGCCGTAGAAGCAAAGCTAGTGGTTTCCACGCTTTCGTATCAAATGGTCGCGAACTTCTTTGTGAAAATTGCAAAAATAACGAAATTGGTCAAACGTAACATTCGGACATTAAACTTCATCGATTTGTTTTGCTGCAAGATACAATAACTTCGCAGATTCTGACTCAAATGTAACACACTGCTTTTATTTCCTCGAATACGAAACTATCGTTTTCATCCAAAATGGATGCCATTCAAAGCACCAAGACTGGCGAAATCGAATCTGTAAACATGTTGGTCTGCGGACATGAGCCCTTCGAAAAAAACGGCTATTTACTGAGCGAGATTTTCGGTAAATTCTGGTTCTAATTACGATTGTTGCACATTCTACAACGAGTTGCATGCTTAGACTGTATGAAATACGCAGATTAAAACCGATGCAGTGATGCAGATCATGAAAAATCGAAAGTTTCCAGAGGACACCAAAATGTCCAAAATGTTTTGGGGCCGTTTCCGGTGTATGTTTGAAACATTTTATTCTTTTATTTGACATTCACAACAGCAACAAGCTTAAAAACATAAAAAAGCATTCATCAAACTCCCCTTTTCAAAGCACAATGCATGTAAACATGTTGGGGTAATCCAGTTAATTAGACTTGCTTTCCAAACACACATGGGGTCCGAAATGGCACGTTTTGGCACAGCCTCATATATATATTATGTGTTGGCCTTGTTTTTAGTTCATGTCCATGGGTGTGGATGAGTGTGTGGTTTTGGTGTATGCATGTGTTTTGGAATTTCAGCCCTTCACCTGCCAGGGACATACATGTGTATACAACCTTGCCCTGGGGTCTTGGCTACCAGCCCCATCCTCCTGGGTGTTCCTGATAAGCCTGCTCTTTGTTTGTAGGGGTAGCATGTCCTCCACAGGAAGGTGAGAAGTCCATTTCCCGGTGGTGGTGGTGTCTCTTTCACTGGTGCACACATGGCCTAAAATATTTACAGAGCTTGGGCAGGGCACCCCCATGTCTAGCCACCCTCTCAGAGCCCCTGCCTCTGCTGGTTGGTGCCAGCAAGCTGCTCAGCTTGCCTCTCTGATGGTTCACTGTAAAACATAGATAGGGTCTGACTGCTGTGCCCTGGTGGCAGTCAGCAAGTGAAAGCAAAAGCTGCAGAAGCTGCCCTACTTGTTGTCGCCCAGGCCTCCCTTGCACTGGGGGCACAGCTCTAAGGCACATCCTTTGTCACCTGTTTCACTGCAGAGAAGTTGTCTGATGACTTTCAACTCAGCAGTCTTCCCATCCTCTGCATGGAACACCACTTCCCGTTCATCCCTGCCTTTTTTGTTTTTGCCACCTACTGCTTCATTGTTGGTTGTGTTCTATATTCGGTTTTGCCAAAATGATTACCTCAGTGTAACGATTGCAGGGAATAATTTGATTTAAGAATCATACATGTATTGTCATTACCGTTCATGAATATAAAGCTTGTTGCCCTCCTGTCAAGTGTTAAGTGTTTCAAGGGCGATTTATATAAATATATATATCTATGATCAGGTTACTCAAATGTGTGTAATGTGTGTAGTTAATTGGGACAGGAGATGAAGATACCCCATAGGCAAGGATATGATACAACTGTGAGAGGAAGTGTTTGGATGATAGTACAAAGCTGAAAATGAGAGTTTAATCCTCCCCTGTTGAGCTGTAGGCTGGCCATTCTGATGAGAGGTTTGAAGATCTACATGTATGTATTCAGGCAGGAATGCTTTCATGTGGTGTATCCTGCTGTGCAGAGCTCCCAGCTTCCTGTCTGGGCACACCCCCTCCCAGCAGCCTCCTGCTTGGCCTGCCCCCTGTAGCTGTTGGTCGTGGTGATATTTGGTAGTGCCCCCATGGTCCTGCTTGTAGAGTCACCGCCCCCTTAGGCTGGCCTAGGGCCTGTGGCCGCCATGTAGGAAGTAGTCCTGCCACGGTAGAGTTGTGGGGATCACCAAGCTTGTACTGGTCAGCGTACCTGTATGTACCTGTATGTACCTGTATGTACCTGTATGTACCTGTATGTATTGTATGGCTGGGATCGATCTCGCTGTAGTAGCAGCCTGCTCATAGGGTGATGGAGGAACAGGTTGCGATGATATTTAGTTTAGTTGTTAATAATCTATTGGGGGAACTATTAGTCATGGGCATGCATGACTTGCTTTATGGTGTAGACTTGGCTTATACATCGCACATCTAAAGTCTAATGTTGTTTTCTTATCTTAACAATGCTATGACTATTTGGTTACCTGAGTTAGTTTCTTATTTGGTTTCATTTTGTCTGAATGCAATGATTTGACCTGCTCTTGTGTGATGTCTTTTCTTTATTTCCACTGAATGATCTGTTGCTGATGACCCCAAAGTCCAGTTTAACTTCTTTCCTCCTTTTTTCCGTTTTACTGGGAGTTTGTCGTCTTTCATTTTCCCCCCGTTTCAGTTTGATTTTTGTGTTGTGATTGCTTTTTGCATTTCTGACTACCCTTGTTGTTACATTTCATTTTCCCTTGGATTTTGCCTGCACCCTGCGCTGCATGTGGCTGTCTGTGTTGAAGGTGCCTTAGCTAAAAGTGCTCGTGCTGCTGGCATCTCTACACCTATTGCCGAGAAGTACGCCACCCAAGTGCTCCCTAGTCTCCCCCTGCCAGGTAACCCTCCACCCTCCCTCTCCCCTCCCCCTCCACTCCACCCTCCCTCTCCCCCCCCTCCACTCCTCCCTCCCTCCCTCCCTCCCTCCCTCCCTCCCTCCCTCCCTCCCTCCCTCCCTCCCTCCCTCCCTCCCTCCCTCCCTCGCTCTCCCCTCCCATTCCACTTCTCTCCCACTGCCACAGGAATACAGAGAAATGCAGGAATACCAGGCAGACCACCATCATACCCTTACAGGAAGAAACCATTCTACTCTAAAGATATTCATACTTGTATGAAGTTTTATCTGTGGCATTCCAAAGTGGTGAGAAACTGACCTGGATCGCCTTACAAGCAGTGCAGAATTTTGCCATAGTTACGATATAGTAACCCATGATAATCAACCTTTTTCTCCAACCTGTTAAACTTTCTCATTCCCCCATTTGATGTTCTCCAGAATGTCATTAGCACAGAGGTAAGCATGCATGCAGAGGTTAATGAGCAGCCTTGTGAGAGTGTGGCCTACCCTACCCCTGTATCAGGTGAGTCAGTCCAGAAATGCTGTGTACACCATATGTTGTACTCAGTAGCCACTCACTGGTAAGTACACAGTCAGGGACCAGTTTATTTACTTCTACGAGTCCTCTGGTACTCACTGTCTTTTCTAGGGCTTTCATCCATGTAGGTCCTGACCTCCCATGCCACCCAGATTGCCCCACTTTTGTAAGTTGTTGTAGCACAAGCAGGAACATAGACAGGTTGAGTGTATTACTTATGGTAGGCAGTTATACTTATAGTGCCATAGTGGACACTATTCCCTTTCCATGTACACTACAACACTTCAGAGCTGTTCCCTACACACAGTTTGAACAGATCCTGTTCTAAACTCCTATTCTATATCACATCCCTTTTCTTCTGTTTTTAGACCAAAATGTTCTTTGATTAAATAGTTCCTCCAGAACCTGGCATATCCGTCAAAATTGCCTTGAAAGAAATGCTAAGGGCAAGTAGACTACGTTGAATAGCCATCTGTCATGTAGGAATAGGGATCCTGTGAGAAAATAATGCATTGATATCTTCCAGTATCCCTCGTGTTGCATCATTTGGCAGTCTATCGATACATCTTGTTTGTCAGTCTACAATCGCCTTACACACCTTACTCTGCTACTAAGGTTTTCCAAAGACAAAAAGGTTTGAGATGGGTACAACTGTGGGAAAGCCGTGTGCCTGGTACGTCTGTCTTGTTTTATCTGTTGCTGGATTGCATGGGCAGCACCACAGTGATCATGCTAGATTAGTGAGAGAACTTTTGATGAAAGTTTGTTTTACGTTTAGAATATTGCTACTTGCTAGTGGTCATGCTTGGCCCGCCCTTTCTACTTGAAGTCCGGCAATCCACTTGACGGGCTTTTTTTGCTGTCACTGGAAAATTGCAAAGTAATTCATGTACTGCTTATCAGACCCCTCCATTGCTTCAGCTGCTGGTTTCAGTATTTTGCATCATTCGTTTGATACGCTTTGTTTCCATTTTTATGTTGTCCTTGACTTGTTTGCATTTCCTTGCCATCCCCATAGATGAATACTTTTAATAGCATGGATACTTTTGCAACAGCTGAGTTACAGTAATGCACTTTTGCATGTTTTAATATCTTTCATTTCGTTATTATAATGAGTAGTGTCAATGTAGTATCCTGTAATACTCATTTGTTAGTTCCATAGTCATCATGAAAGAAGTTATCAGTCTCGGTATAATTCTTGCACTTGTGAATTCTTTTCAGCCAGCATTAACCCCGTGCATGTCCTGTTGCAATAGGTCCGGAGCCTGAGATCGTGGCACCACCCATCGACGACTTCAAGATTGGAGACCGCATCTTTGTTGGGGGAACCAAGCTAGGTACCATTGCCTTCATAGGGGAAACACAGTTTGCAGCAGGAGAATGGGCGGGAGTGGTCCTGGATGACACCATTGGCAAGAACGACGGGAGTGTGGCAGGAGTGCGCTACTTCCAGTGCGAGGCCAAGCGTGGGGTCTTTGCCCGACTCTCCAAGCTGACTCGAACTCCGGGAGCCCTGATGGGGACATCGCGGCGCTCTGATGACACCCACAGCGACAGCCCCAGCAACTCCGCCCTCGGGAGCAGTGGCGCGGCCCCCAATGGAAACCCCCAGGCCACCAGCACACCCCTGCACCGCCCCACCACCCCTAGGCGGGGGCTCGGGCAGGCGCCCTCAGACTCCAACAGCAGTCTGAACCGCTCCCCCATCATGGCAGTCCAGCCCCCCAGCATGACTCAGTCCCTCAATGCCAGTGTGGCAGGAGGCCTGGCCCGGCCGGGACTCAAGGTGAGCTGTGTTTCATGAAGATGTTGGTCAAGGGGGAGATAAGGCCCCACACAAGTTGAAAAGCAAGATAGGAAAGCCTTCAAATGCAGGAAACATTCCCCCTATAAGATAATATGAGTCACAATTTGTAGTGTAGCAGTTTGCTGAAAGGATATTTTACCTATTGGAATGCATATTTGTAGTTAAGTGGATTGATGCAGGGCCAGTGGAGGTGAAGTGTAAAGTTAATGACTTAAGAGAGAAAATGTCTTTTTAAAAGTCCGGTGGCGTTAGATTGACCTGGAAGGGGGGCCACATGGCGTACAAAAACGGATTAATAGAAAATAAATCATAACTCAGCAAATATGAAAGCTATACTAATGAAATTTTATACAGAATACAAACACACTGGAAGGTATATTCAAACAAAATTTTATTGCTGAAGACTTAGTCGTTCATGTGTTATAGCAAAATGACTGAAAAATAAACATACCAATTTTCTCCCCTCCGACAAATTTTAATGAATAACCTTTTTATGATCAGCAATGATTGTAAACAAAGAAGAAGTTCTATATTACTCAATAAGATATAATAAGTGGATTACTAACACTTATAAATAATTTTAGTGGAATTTAGAACAAGTAACCAAAAAAGTGCTCTCGGCATAACATGATTAAATTTTTACAAAAATTAAGCAAATTCAGCTACATCTTTCTGATTGGTCTTATTGAACACAATATTTATAATAATAATAATAATAATTTATTATACTTATAAAGCGCCTTTCCCGAGGTTCTAAGCGCGTAACATATATACATACATATACAAAAATAAACATACAACACACAGTCTATACATTTAGTCATCCAGTCATAGTCAAACACATGCATTCAGATGTACACCGTCAGACTGACAATATACTATACAAATATTTACACAGATGTCAAGATGTACGTGGGGGTAGAGGAGGGGGGGTGGGGGGGTGCGGCAGGATTCTAACAAATTCACAAGTAATATTGCTGAAAAAGGTAGGTTTTGAGGTTGGATTTGAAGGAAGAGATGGAGGTAGAGTGTCGGATATTGTGAGGGAGAGAATTCCACAGTTGAGGGCCATAGTATGAGAAAGAGCGAAAGCCATGAGTTCTGCGCTTGAAGCGACCTTGGCGGAGGAGTCGAGTGTCAGCAGAAGAGCGGAGTGAACGAGAAGGGGTGTACAGAGAGACCAGATCAGAGAGATAGGCAGGTGCAGATTCAGAGATGATGTTGTAGCAGAGACATGCAGTCTTATACTTGATACGTTCAGAAACAGGCAGCCAGTGGAGATCTTTCATGAGAGGAGTGCAGGGTTGTCGGTGACGCGCTCTAAAAATGAGGCGGGCGGCACAGTGTTGGACTTTCTGCAGAGCTTGGAGAGTAGAGTCAGGGCAGCCTATCAAAAGAGAGTTGCAATAATCTAATCTGGACAGAATGCAGGAAGTGACCAGAGTTTTAGTAGCATCTACTGTGAGAAATTTTCTGATAGAACTAATTCTTCTGATCTGGAAGTAGCAGGTCTGACATACTGCAGCTATGTGTTGTTTCATTGACATGCTAGAGTCCATGATGAAACCGAGGTTTCTGGCACTGGCAGAAAAAGAGATGTCACTAGAACCTATTGTGATAGTGGAAGGAGGAGTTGGGGTTACAGCAGTTGATCCAGAGAAGAGAAGGGCTTCAGTTTTTTCCGCGTTCAACTTTAATTTGTTTGTAGACATCCAGGACTTGATGTCAGAAGAACAGTTTTCAAAGGTGTGTACCAATGCTAGGATTTCTGAAGGCTTGCATGATTGTTGGAGTTGTGTGTCATCTGCAAATAGGTGGTGATTGACTGCGTGTTGTTGTATGACAGTTGATAGAGGAGTAGTGTACAGTACAAAGAGAACTGGCCCGAGCACCGAACCCTGAGGGACGCCAAAAAGCAGAGGAGAAGAAGGAGAAGATATGTTGTTGACAGACACATACTGTGTACGGTCATGGAGGTAAGACTGGAACCACTGAAGAGCTGTGGAGCGAATGCCGAAGACAGTTTCAAGACGAGACAGAAGAACACAGTGATCAATGGTATCGAAAGCGGCCGAGTTATCCAGGAGAAGCAGAACAGAGAGTTTATCATCATCCAGAGCAGAGAGAATGTCATTTACAACACGGAGCAGAAGAGTCTCGGTGCTGTGGCCAGCTCTATACGCTGACTGAAGAGGGTTGCAGAGGTCGTTAGCTTCAAGGTGAGACAGAAGTTGAGTGAGGACTACTTTTTCGAGAATTTTGGAAATGAAGGGTAGATTCGAAACTGGTCTATAGTTCTTAAGCTGATTCTTGTCTAGGGAGGGCTTTTTGATCAAGGGTATGACTACAGCAGTTTTCAGGTCAGTATGAACAGTGCCGGAGGAGAGAGAGGAATTGATGAGGTTGGTAATGATAGGCAGAAATAAGTCAAGGTTTTCATACAACAAGTCTGTAGGGACAGGATCCAGCTCACAAGACTTGGGAACGGTATTCTTCAGAATGTCACGGACGAACTGTTCCGTCACAGGAGTGAAGCAATCGAGAAAGGAGCCAGAGTAGTGTGGAGAAGAGGGTAAAGATGTGGGGTCAGGTGGAGGAAAGTTGTCC